>SJYF01000047.1:4351871-4363436 GCA_006410515.1 Procapra przewalskii
GTAGCTTGATAGGGATTGCATTGAATCTGTAGATTGCTTTGGGTAGTATACTCATTTTCACTATATTGACTCTTCCGATCCATGAACATAGTATATTTCTCCATCTATTAGTGTACTCTTTGATTTCTTTCATCAGTGTTTTATAGTTTTTTGATATATAGGTCCTATGTTCCTAGAGGAGAACTTAGGCAAAACAGTCTCTGACATAAACACAGCAGGATCTTCTATGATCCACCTCACAGTATACTGGAAATAAAAGCAACATAAACAAATGGGATCTAATTAAACTTAAAAGCTTCTGCACAACAAAGGAAACTATAAGCAAGGTGAAAAGACAGCCTTCTGAATGGGAGAAAACAATAGCAAATGAAACAACTGACAAACAACTAATCTCAAAAATATACAAGCAACTTATGCCGCTCAACTCCAGAAAAATAAACGATCCAGTCAAAAAATGGACCAAAGAACTAAATAGGCATTTCTCCAAAGAAGACATACAGATGGCTAACAAACACATGAAAAGATGCCTAACATCACTCATTATCAGAGAAATGCAAATCAACACCACAATGAGGTACCATTTCACACCAGTCAGAATGGCTGCGATCCAAAAGTCTACAAGCAATAAATGCTGGAGAGAATGTGAATAAAAGGGAACCCTCTTACACTGCTGGTGGGAATGCAAACTAGTACAGCCACTATGGAGGACAGTGTGGAGATTCCTTAAAAAATTGCAAATAGAACTGCCTTATGACCCCGCAATCCCACTGCTGGGCATACACACTGAGGAAACCAGAATTGAAAGAGACACATGTACCCCAATGTTCATTGCAGCACTGTTCATAATAGCCAGGACATGGAAACAACCTAGATGTCCATCAGCAGATGAATGGATAAGCAAGCTGTGGTACATATACACAATGGAGTATTACTCAGCCCTTAAAAAGAATACATTAGAATCAGTTCTAATAAGATGGATGCAACTGGAGTTGATTATACAGAGTGAAGTAAGCCAGAAAGAAAAACACCAATACAGTATACTGACACATATATATGGAATTTAGAATGATAGCAATGATGACCCTGTATGTGAGACAACAAAAGAGACACAGAGGTATAGAATGGGCTTTTGGCTTCTGAGGGAGAGGGAGAGGGTGGGATGATCTGGGAGAATAGCATTGAAACATGTATACTATCATGTAAGAAATGAAGCGCCAGTCTATGTTTGATACAGGATACAGGATGCTTGGGGCTGGAGCACAGGGATGATCCAGAGAGATGATATGGAGTGGAAGGTGGGAGGGGGTTTCAGGATTGGGAGCTCTTGTACACCTGTGGCTGATTCATGTCAATGTATGCCAAAACCAATACAGTATTGTAACGTAGAACAAAGTAATAATAAAATAAAAAAAAATTCCATGACACAATGAAGACAGCAGAAATCTAAAGTGGGGCTTTTAATCCTTAGAAAAGGATTGATTGAAGGAGGAATTAGACCCTTTAGATGTAGCAAGAAGGAAGGATGTAACTCCTTAACATTAATAATGTCTCTCCTACTTCTCAAAGTCTAGGCGGAGCTTTCAGGCAGCCATTAGTGCCCTAGTGCTTCTTATCTTGACCTCAATCATAAGCAAGTGGAGACGGTGTCAATATTCAGAGTGTTGAACACAAAGTGGGTAATAGGCGGTTGACAGTGAGAATCAGAATTGTAATAACTCAAGTCTTCTAATACTGAGTGACTGCACATTTGATCTTTTTAAAGACCTTTCTCACTTTTCTTGTCTTCTCCCCAAAGCCAGATAATGTTGGACTGTCAAGGGAAAAGCTTAGGGAGAATGGTGGTCATAGACTAGTGGGAGGAAGGGATCAAAGAATTATTCCTGTTGCCTTTTCAAATTAAACTTGTAAAGAACATCTTCTAATACTTTTAAAACAGTTATGTTGGATATAAAACTGTTACCTTACTCCAGTAGCTCCAAAATTTTGCTGCACTTTGGAAATAATTGGGTGTCTTAAAAAATACTGATGCTTAGCTTTTACTCCCAGATATTCTGACTTAATTGGTATTAGCTGTTACCTGACATTGGGATTTTGAAAAGCTCTCCAGCTAATTCATATGCATAGAAGTTTTAGAGCCACTGCTTTACTCTCCAAAATTTTGGTGTATAATTTAGTCTGTCTCTGTAAGACTCAATGATCCCTGAAGAGATTTTGTCAATATATTTTGTTTGCCAGTGTACAAACTACTTTGGTGTTTATTTAGCTATAATCATTATATCAGCCCATTGTGGCTTCTAAATATTTATAATTAGCTAAGGGCTTACTGCAAATTTTTACGAGTGAGAGCTTAGAAAAAATTGATTGGTGTTCCCAACTTCTGATATTGCTCAAATAAACTCAGAAGGATTGTGTTCACTCTTAATTTTTTCAGAGGAAAGTCACTCAAACAATCTTGGCAATAAATGAGTTAAACTTGTAAAACTGTTGTAATTGCTACTTTTTGATCTCTGTGCTAGAGAAAATACTAAGCATTTGTTATATCCCTGCCATTACTATGCCAAATAAATATTTAAATTAGTATTAACTTCAGCAAATGTTTGTGTATGCTTATTCCAATTTGCCAATGAAAGATAAGTCATGTGATAGACTCATCACATCATTCTCAGGATAATTTGAAGTTTCAAGAAAACATCAGGGAGAAGAAAATTCTTAAGCATAGATGGATCTTTAATGATGGAACTTTTAACTATTAATCAGGCAGAACAATGTTTTTAGGGAGAAAGCCTTCACATCTAATCTTAGCACCTCTATTTGTCCATTGTCTCCTTTTCTTCTCTTTATTCAACTGATGGCCAGGTCTGATTTGTTTTATCTTAGTTTTATTTTTAAATTTGTCCCATGTCTTAGTGTCAGCACATCAATCTGAAAAACATGAGGGTAAAAACCAAAACAAAACAAAGTTTCTTTGCATGCTTCTTAGCCATTGCTAAAACATTTGTAAGTTCTGTAGAGATAGCAGTCAAAACATTTTTTTCCCAACTAAATCAGGAATGCACAGAAATGGAATCTTTTCTTGAAAAAGGAGATGTTTATGTTTATGCATATTTCTGGCTGAGCAAGTACTATGGCCTAGACAGAACTGACATCCCAGATTTTCTCTACTGGTTAAAATCAATTACCAGCCACGTGGTCACTCAAGTCTGAAATACTGGAGTTATTTGAAACTATTACCCTAACTTCTTTTAAATTAGTCATTATGTCCCATTAAGGCTATTTTAAAAATTCTCTTGAATTTATCCTATCTCACTATTGGTACCTCTCTGCTTCAGTTCTATCCCTAATCATCTCAACAGAAACAGCAGCTTTCTGTTTCATTCAGAAAACAGGTTATTTGCCCAAATACAATCTTCACTATGGCCCATGTTTATGTGAGTTGTGAGGATTGAAGGTCATATGTATATTTAAGAACAAAGCTTAATGACCAAGTAAGAGGAAGGGATGTTTACCCAAGTTGTTATTTTTTAAAAAACTCTTTTACTATGAATATAACCCACATATAGAAAAAGTATAAAAAGCAAATTTGCAGCTCAAAAAATTATCAAAATACTCATGTAGCCATCACCCATGTGAAAGACTAGAACATTGCTTCAACCTACACCTCATTGCCCCCTCTCAATTACAATTTTTTTCTTCTCCCCAAAGGTAGCTCATTATTCTGGCATTTATCTCTATATTTGGTTGTGTTTATATTTGATCTTAACTATATCGCTTTAATGATATCTAGACTCTAACTCAGCATTGTATATGTTTTACAAGTTCTCCCTTGTCATACCATTTGCTCCATTTGAGTATGAACTGGGTTGGCTGTTGCCTTCCCTCCGTCCCTGAGAACATCTTACTCATTTAACAGTTCTCTGTTTTTTCTTTTTTCTTTTTTTTTATTATTCTTCTCTTTCACAACACATTCCACCATGGCACTGAAACTCATATATAAAGAGGCCCTTCTACCTTCCCTTAGGGTCCCAGCTGGACAGGAGGCAGCCTGATTAAGGGTGCTATAATGATGGTAGGGTTTTGTGGCTGACTTCCCTTCTAAAAGCTTTTACAGAGAAGATAACTGACACCTCATTACTAGACTTTTAAGGGCCACTGCAGGCTGACTCAAGTATTACTATAGTTGACCCTTAAACAGCATGGATTTGAACTGCCTGAGTCTGCTTATATGTGGATATTCTTCTATAATAAATATGGTACCACATGATCCCTGGTTGGTTGAATCAGAGGATGTGGAGGAACCATGGATATTGAGGGCCAATTCTACATTATACTCAGATTAACTCCTTCCTTCCTTGTTCAAGGATCAATTGTATGTCTTAATAAAAGTGCCTCTGGGAAGGCACCTTTTTGTTTTTATTTGAAAACAAGGTGAAATGCTTTTGCCTTACTTTGGGAAAGCAGCATAAAACAACATTCCTATCCCTTTAAATGGAAATGAGCTGTCTAAGCCATTGGGACATTCACGCAGTAGGTGCTCTATATGCATGGTATGTTTATTCTCATAATCAGATAGTTTTTCTAATGAAATCTTTCATAGTTGTGTGTACAGTTACTGGTATGTAGAATCCTTTGTCATATTTGATATTTTAAATATTATTAAGAAGAATTTAAAACTGCATTTAGGTCCTTTATGGTTATGCTGGCCAACTCATTGAAAAATTTTAAAATCGTAATTTGTAATACAAAATTGTGTGTTTGTAAGCCCTGTTGTCTACATTTCCTATCCCTAGCTATTTTATGTTTCTGTATCTTTTTTATTCCTCTTTTCTCAGACTGAAGTTCCTTACCATCCTCCTTTCAAGGCCAAGTTCACGTAACAGGCCTTCACAGGAAGGCTTCCCCAAACTAAAGTATGAGAACATCACCTTCTTTTAAGCTCTCATCACTCACTTGTCTATCTCGTTAATTAATATTATATTGAAACACTCTGTTTTTCCCACTGAACTAAAACTCTTCAAGATCAGCAACTGTTTTCTACATTTGTTACACTCCAGCACAATGCCAATCAGAGAGGAGACACTTGATTACTATTTGTTGAACTGAGTTAGCGGTTTCTAACTCCTAAGATGATCAAGCAAAGACTAAAAACTGTGAAGTTCTCCAAGGGTGATCCCCCAGACCAGAATCTAGAGTCACCTGCGAACTTATTTGAAATGTAGATTCTCCAGTCCCATTTTAGACTTAGTGAATCAGAAACTCTGGAGGTGGCCCTCAATTATCTGTGTTTTAACAAACCATCCAGGTAATTCTGAGACAACTTAAAGTTTGAGAATTCCTGACCTTAGAGGAGTTGTTTGACCTTTGAATGAGGGCAAGGTCTAAATGCCTTTAAAAATGTCTTCTAATGCTAAAATCTCATGATCATATAAAAAGTTCTACAACTTCTATTTCCAAAATGACTTTATTTATTTTTCCTGTCAACTAAAAAATTGGTACTTGCCAAGAATATTTGCTAGTGACTGAACAACAAGGGTATTTGCCATCTGCCTATGCTGCTGTAGCTGCTGACTTTCGACACGTCTTGAAGGGAATTCAGGATGAAGAGTGAGGCACTCTGTGCTCCAGGGAAACTGGCAGGATATGTCTTTATATAGCTAGATATTTTCAGGAACTGATTTCCTGATCCCAATCCTTGAATCTTTTGATATCTAGTTCAGTTCAGTTCAGTTGCTCAGTCATGTTCCCATGGACTGCAGGATGCCAGGCCTCCCTGTCCATCACCAACTCCCAGAGATTACTCAAACTCATGTCCATTGAATTGGTGATGCCATACAACCATCTCATCCTCTGTCATCCCCTTCTCCTCCCATCTTCAATTTTTCACAGCATCAGGGTCTTTTCAAATGAGTCACTTCTTTGCATCAGATGGCCAAAGTATTGGAGTTTCAGCTTTAGTATCAGTCCTTCCAATGAATATTCAGGGCTAATTTCCTTTAGGATGGACTGGTTGGATCTCCCTGCTGTCCAAGGGACTCTCAAGAATCTTCTTCAACCACAGTTCAAAAGCATCAATTCTTCAGCGATCAGCTTTCTTTATGTTCCAACTCTCACATCCATACACGACTACTGGGAAAACCATAGCTTTGACTAGATAGACCTTTGTTGGCAAAGTAATGTCTGATTTTAATAAACTGTCTAGGTTGGTTGTAACTTTTCTTCCAAGGAGTATGTATCTTTTAATTTCATAGCTGCAGTTATCATCTGCAGTGATTTTGGAGCCCCCCAAAATAAAGTCTGTCACTGTTTTCCATTGTTTCTCCATCTATTTGCCATGAAGTGATTGGGCCAGACGCCATGATCTTAGTTTTCTGAATGTTGAGTTTTAAGCCAATTTTTTCACTCTTCTCTTTCACTTTCATCCAGAGGCTCTTTAGTTCTCCACTTTCTGCCATAAGGGTGGTGTCATCTGCATATCTGAGGTTATTGATATTTCTCCTGGAAATCTTGATTCCAGCTTGTGCTTCATCCAGCCCAGTGTTTCTCATGATGTACTCTGCATGTAAGTTAAATAAGCATGGTGACAATATACAGTGTTGACATACTCCTTTTCCGATTTGGAACCAGTCTGTTGTTCCATGCCCAGTTCTAACTGTTGCTTCCTGATCTGCATATAGATTTCTCAGGAGGCAAGTCATATGGTCTGACATTCTCATCTCTTGAAGAATTTTCCACAACTAACAATCTGGTCTGATATCTAGAAAAGTACTAAATCCCTTCATGGTAACATCAGCTCTTGGTGACTAGCAGAAAACCTTTTGTAAAATAAGTGCTTGATTGCACTGAACTCCCCCTTTCACCATAATCTTATATATGAGCTTTTGCCACTGCATCTTTGGAGCAGTCTCAGAGCTTTCTGAGGTGCTGTCTCCCTGGCTGTAGTCTTCATTTTGCTCCAAATAAGGTTTAACTCACAATTCTCATGTTGTGCAACTTTTTAGTCAGCATTCCTGTGTGTGTGTGTGTGTGTGTGTGTGTGTGTGTGTTAGTCACTCAGTCATGTCTGACTCTTTGTGACCCCCTGGACCATAGCCCACCAGGCTCCTCTGTCCATAGGATTCTCCAGAAAGGAATACTGGAGTGGATTGCCATTCCCTTCTCCACTATTTAAGTTGAAGTCAAGTTTAGGAAGGAAAAACACCCTATAGATGTTTATTTTCTTGTTTTTGATTAGTTCAGTGGTTTGATAGAATTACTGGGAAGCAGACAGTTCACTGTGGGCACCTTAACTGTATGTATGGGGATTAGATGTTGAACGAATGTTTCAGAGTGATGTTCGAGGGTCTCCAGGGGAGCTGCTTCTCATCCAGTGCTCATGGCTCTTTAATACAGTTCCGACTTATAGATTTCACTCCAAATAGTAGTGGCAGAGTTTTAAAGCCATGAAACTTAAACTGACACAGCTACTTTCTCATTTGCCCATATGAACTTGACACTGCACTAGATTTTCGATACTTTATTTTATGCTGATTCCTTGAAAAAGACACTCTCTTGTGAATGTTAATGTAGCTGCTATCTGCCTTATGAGTGTTTTCCCACATATGAACAAAATCCAGTTTAGTGCCAGGCATTAATCATGTCTTATATTATTTGCACCTGAAGATGAAAGGTACATCTTAAGAAAATCCATTGCAATTACAGTGAAACATTAAAAAAAAAAAAAAAAGCAATGGTGTTAACATGATCAAGGACTTTTTGGCCATAAATTTTGAGATCAAAGGTGTTTTATATCGTCTTTCAGAAAACTACGTGGTCTCCAAGCACTCTAGTTAATGAACAGTTCTACAGTGATTTTGTCCTGTGTGTCTTTAATAACATCTGACCTTTTGTTACTTTGGCATATTATCTAGGGTGTCTAGAAGCATGCCAACAATGAATATACCACTTTATCATTCTGTCCTTCTTGCTGTTTTACCATTAAAAGGAATGAAGAAATACACACATCATCTTTACAGTAATCATAGCCAACTTTTCTTTTAAAATTTCTTTTATTGTAATTTGGATTCCTTGGTGGCTCAGAGGTTAAAGCATCTGCCTCCAGTGCGGGAGACCCGGGTTCGATCCCTGGGTTGGGAAGATCCCCTGCAGAAGGAAATGGCAATCCACTCCAGTAGTCTTGCCTGGAGAATCCCATGGATGGAGAAGCCTAGTAGGTTACAGTCCACCGGGTTGCAAAGAGTCAGACATGACTGAGCGACTTCAACTTACTTATTGTAATTTATAATAGCAAATTGTATATTTACAGCTCCTGTTACCTATACTTGCTGCCAAGAAGAACTTAGATAATAAGCTTTATACATATAAGCACTTTAGCATGTATTATTACATGCGTTATTTCTGAGATTATATAGAAAAATAAAGCACACTGTTATATTTTGAGGACTATATCTGTTAGTTTAACTCAGCTAGCCTTTACTTTTTATGTGCAGGCAGTATGAAGACATGAAAAATACTAAGTGACACCTAATCCTTGCTCTCAACGAGCTTGTAGACTTATAACCAAGCTGGATATAGAAACAAAATATTGCACACAAGCCCAAAGTTGTATCAACACATTTAATGTGCATATATTTAGCCTAAAACACATTTTTACTACATTTAATGATTAAACTATCCAGCTGATACACACTCTTTTTATATCATGCCTGCTTTTGTAAATGTCTCTCATCTTGCTTATGGTGGCAAGAGATATGGAGCGTCTTTTGAGGTAACTTCCTCATCACTGCTTTGCAAGTTCCTGTTGCTCGCTGTGATTGTTTGCTGGGGCTGTCATAACAAAATGTCACAGGTTAGGTGGCTTCAACAGCAGAGATTAATTTTCTTACTCTTCTGTAAGTGAGAAGTCCAAGATCAATGTGTTTTCAGGATTGGTGTCTTTTGAGTTCTCTCTCCTTGGCTTGTAAATGACAGTCTTCTCCCTGTGTGCTCCCACAGTCTTCCTCTGCTCATGAATGTGTCCTAATCTACTTTTCCTACAAGGATGGCAATCATGTTACATTAGCCAGTCTTCACTTATGACCCCATTTTAACTTAATCATATCTTTGAAAAACTTATCTCCAAAATAGAGTCACATTTTAAGGTCCTAGGTGCTGACTTCAACATATGGACACAACACAGCCCATAGCCCTCGTGTCCAATCACCTCTGATGTCTTCTATTTCAGCACCTGAAACTTTCATCATGGGTTTCTCTCTTTTCAGCTCTGTTACTAGCCCATCAAGATCTCTAGTGTGGAAGTTATATTTTTCAGAGTCATCATTTCTTTATGACTTGCATTTTTTTTCTCCCATCCACCTGTATCTCCATAATGAGTTCACCCTTATATTACTATGGCCTTAACCTTAAACCTCTCAAGTTTTCAAAGCATCTGCCCTATTTATCATACGCTGAACTGTTAATTATCTTGATTTCAAAAATCAGCTAAATGTGAAAGTTAGTGACCCTGTGAATTTGTGGTTTGCTTGTTCAGTGGCTTCGGGTTCCAAGTGATAGTTAACAATCTTTCATCCTTCAGATTTCTTACCTGTTCCTTGTCACAACACTTCTTGAACATCCAAACTCCTTTGTATCTCAGGAGACAATTTTGCTTCTTTTTAAAATAAAAAATGATCTGTTAATTTCTTTAATTTTCTTTTTATATGTGCATAAGTTAATTTATAGTTCCTATTTCTTCTCTCCAAATGCAAAAGAGGACTGTTTTATTTTCCTTTAAAGCAAATTATTCAGTCTCCTCCTTTTTTTTTTTTTTGTGGAGGGAGCAAGGAGTGGGGTGGGGAAAGCAACTCTATCAATTAACAACTTCTTTAACTTTTGTTTCTCTACTGTTCTTTTCCTCTCAGCACAGAAAAATACTGGAGTAATTATACCTTCAGCCAACAAACGCAAAGCTGCTCTACTTTTTTTGTCTTCATTGTCTGTCTTTTTAATCCAAGTTTCTTACAGAAGTAGTTTATGTGTTGTCCTCTTTCCCTCACTCTTCGAACACTTTTTTACATTCTGATTTCTGCCTCCACCATCCCACTGAATTTGATTTTTACCAAATTACCACTGACAACTTTGAAGCTAAAAGTAAGGGACACTTTTATAGTTTCTTGCCTTTCCGTTAAGGTCTTTCCCAGACTTCATTTTGGTCTAACTGTTATTTAAATTTTAAGGACATGGAAGACTTCTTTTATGCCTTTGGCTTTTCCCCACATACCCTGTGCATATCTGTGTCATTGTACTGCATCTTCTTCAACCTTGTAACCCCTCTGCTTGGAGTGTGGAACAAGGCTTAGCAAATTGAAAGAGTTAAGTGAAAGCTGGTTAAATGAATGAAAGGTCTCCCATCTTGCCACATCAAGTGAGCTTGATTTAAGCTCTAAGAGCACGTGTGCTTATAAATAAATAAATATGTTTATATATATATATTTAAATATATATATATATATATATATATGCGTGCATGTGTGCTAAGTCACTGTTGTGTCTGACTCTTTGTGACCCTATGGACCATAGCCCTCCAGGCTTCTCTGTCCAGGGGATTTTCCAGCCAAGAATGCTGGAGTGGGTTGCCGTGTCCCGCTTAGGGGATCTTCCCAACCCAGGGATCAAACCCACGTCTCTTATGTCTCCTGCATTGGCAAGTTGGTTTTTTACCACTAGTGCCACCTGGAAAGCCCTGATACATACATATATATATATATATATACATACATACACACACACACATATATATGTATATATATACACACACATATATAATATTATGTTATATAATGTATAATATAAATATAAATATGTATATAGTTTGCCATTTCTGCCATTGAAGAAATATACAGATAGCACCATGTGTCTAAAATACTCCAAAAAGTACTGGTAATTTTAGATTTCTCTATAATTATGTGGTATAAATAACTACATGATATTATTTTAAAAGTTATATATATCAACCTACTATGGCTTCAGGGGAGACTAAAATGTAGCAAAGGTAGTCAAATATTTACAATCTGAATAAGCAGCAATTTTCCTCTTCTCTAACACATAACCTGAAAATGAGTATGACTAAACAAGCATATGGAAGGACTGTGAATATAAGGTTATTTATCATGAAAGTCAATCCTTACGATTGCTTTTCTTAATAAAATGTTCCAAAAGATAATGAAATGTGAATACAAACAAAATGAATGCTCCATTTCAAAGAATGTCTAAGGGACTTGTAGAAATAATTTAACAGATAGACATAATTAATATGATAGCTGTTAAATAACTTAAACTTGGGTTAGGCAGGTAATTAACGGGAAAGGTACTAGCCCAGTTGTGGTTTAGGTTTCAAATGGACCTTGGAAAAATGAATGTGACTCTGACCATAATTAGAAAAGTACAATGGTAAATAAATTCAGTTGTCTGTGTATAAAAATCTATGTGAGGTAACAGAAGAGACACAGAGGTATAGAACGGACTTTTGGACTCTGAGGGAGAGGGAGAGGGTGGGTTGGTTTGGGAGAATGGCATAAAAACATGTATACTATC
>SJYF01000047.1:4430726-4449626 GCA_006410515.1 Procapra przewalskii
ATATAAAGTGGTAGTTCTTTATTCTAGAAATTAGCAATTAAAAATTAAATTTTAAAAAAAGCATTTACACTAACATCCAAAAAGTATGAGACCTAAAGCCAAACTTGTATAATGAAAGCTAAAGAATGCTGCTGAGAGAAATTTTATAGACCTAAATAAAGTGAGTGATATACCATGTTCATAATGCAATATGGTTAAAATACCTATTCTTCCTAAATTGGTGTAAAGAGTCAGCATAATTCCCATCAAAACCACCACAACTGTCTTTGCTAAAATTGTCAAGTTGATTCTAAATGCAAATGAAAATAGAAAGGAGTTTGAATAGCTAAGACAATTTGAAGAACAAAGTTGGAAGATTTATATAGCAATATGTGACTGCTTGGGCTTGCTGGGTGGCTCAGGGGTAAAGAATCCGCTAGCCGATGCAGGAGACTTGGGTTCAATCCCTGGGTTTGGAAGATCTCCAGGAGGAGGAAAATGGCAACCCTCTCTACTATTCTTGCCTGAGACATTCCATGGACAGAGAAGCCTAGCAGGCTACAGTCCAAAGGGTTGCAAAGAGGCAAACATTGTTGAGCGATTAAGCACACATACATGTGACTGGTTAAATTATGGTGTGATCATACAATGTAATACTAGTTAGCAATTGAAAGGAGTTAAGTACTCAACATATTTTTAAAAAAGAAGTCTGACACAAATGATTACTGTATCATTCCATTTATCTAAAACTTAGAAAGCAGATATCTAATCTATAGTGACAAAACCAAGTTATTAGTTTCTTGGGGTGAATATTGGCTAGGAGGCGCAATGATAAAAGTCTAAATCAATGGGAGTGTAGTTTATATTGATTGTGGTGGTGTTTACACAGGCATAAAAATTTGTTCAAACTCACCTAAGTTTCTACTTAACATGGTACATTTTATTCTATGTCAATTACGATCAAAGTTGATTTTTAAAAATAATATATTTAAACAACATGTAAAAATGCTTAGTATTAATATGTATTGAGCACCTATTATATAAGCTTTTGCTCTTCTATCAGTTTTATATGCATTAACTCATTTATAATTCTCAAAATGTTCCAATAATATATATTATTATTGTTTATATGTAGTATAAGTGCAGAGTAATTGTCACATCACAGTTTATTTTTAGCTGCCAAATTAAAAGTTGGAACCTTCAGTGTAATAAAAAACACTTCATTTCATGAGGATAGTAGAAATGTCAGTGAAATATAAAGCAATTCTTCCACTAATTTCTTCTAATTTTGAGCTAATCACTAACATTTTCCTATCTTTAATCACTAAGGTCCCATGCACTTATAAAATTCTCCCATTTCATGGCTCTAACTCTTGGAATATTTATAAGTATTTAATAATACAGTGCTATAAGTGAATTTTTGTAGCAAGTACAAGTGTTATGGCATCCAGGGTGGGAAAATGCTACTCATAAAAGATAAAATAGATAAAATAACCAGGCATTTCTCAGTCTTTGCTGTCTGTTAATGTCTGTGAAGATGCTTTGCTTTAGGAGAAAAATTTAAAAACAGAGATTTTAAAAAAGCTTATTCAACACATTTTTTTTAAAAAAAGTTGCTTTGGTTCTAGGTACTATAAATCAATATAAGCAAGTTTATTCAAGAAAGGATATTGAATGGAATGGTCCAGGACTATGCCACATAATCTAAGGAAATACTAATTATTAGAATTTCTGAAAGGTGAAATCTAGACCAGGTTTTCAATCTCAACTCAGGATCCCCTAGGGCTCAGCTATTAATCTTGAATTCTAGTCTGTAAATCACCCAGTTCAGTTACTGAGTGTTGATTTGATTGACCCATCTTGAATTATATGTCCCTCTATTTTCTGTTATTTCTGACTAGAAGGCCATGTTCCCTTTATAAAAGAAGAAAAGCCCTGCTATTAACAGGATACCTCCATAGTTGGAATGAACAGTTTTCAGAGAAAACTGCTGAATTATACACCCTTGTATAATCTATGTCAGCATTACACATGGGGAACCATCAACATTCTTTTCCTTTTCACTCCCATGTGATAAAAACAGGTTACAAACAAAGGAAAATACTTTACCCACTCCACTGAAACTCCTCTTATCAAGAGATGGAGCGTTGCTGAATCTGTACTGGCCTTGTGATTTGTTTTGGCCAAAGACATTGGAAGTGATACTGTGTCAGTTCTGAGGCCTCAAGAAGGCTAACACTTCTGTTCTTTTTCTGAACTCTCTGTCCATGCCATGTGAAAAAGCCCAAGCTATCCTGCTGCATGCTAAAGACATATTATCCAGACAACCCTGTTGTTCAGCATATAGCCAATAATTGCAGTGAGATTGAGGCTTTCCTAGAGCACCAGTTCCCAGCCAACATTCTAGCTGTCTCCAGATACAAAACAAGGCCAGCCAAGATCAGCTGAGTCTTTCCCAGTTCAGTAGAACCCCCACACTGGCCCATAGATTTACAAGCAATAATTAATGCTCATTGTTTTAACTCACTGAGTTTTGGGGAGTGTCTTTTGAGACAACAGCTAAAGGGCATAACCTATTCAACAAATATTTTCCCCCAATTTTTATACATTTAGTTCCTGAAGTCTAGCAATAATGATTTTTCCATTTGGTGTTTGAAAGTGAAAGTGAAGTCGCTCAGTTGTGTCCGACTCTTCTCAACAGCATAGACTGCAGCCTACCAGGCTCCTCCGTCCATGAGATTTTACAGGCAAGAGTGCTGGAGTAGGTTGCCATGAATGACTCTTTAATTATAACAATGCAAAATATCTACATTTCCTCAGGATTATTTTATAGTATTCTGCTTGAAGATAAACATTGGAAATGTTTACTAGTATTTTGTAGAATTTTATGACTATGCAAATCTTTTCACAAACCTTTCACTTTGAAATTGATTATGAGGTTCAGTTTATCACATAGTAAGTATCAAACATCATTAAGTAAGCTTGTCATATTTGAACATTTTAAGTTGTTTGAGCCTTTGTCTTTATTAGTTAATATATGTTTGCTAACTTATATAAACTAGATTATTTTCTCTAATTATACTTTCAATTCTTTTTAAATTGCTCACACCATAATGTTAGTTGAAAGGAGTAGAATTTAGAACACAATTGTGTAGCTGTTCTGGTAGCTATTAATAGATAGGCAGATTCAAAAAACAGAAAGACAGAAAAGAAAGAAAATAGATAGTTACATGTATACTGCTTAGCACAATGCTTGATATGTAGTTTTCCCTTAATAAATATTAATTGGATATTGTTTTATAGAACTTTGTTATTAATAATTATTGTATGTACTATGGGGAAGTATTAACCTTAAAAAGTAAAACAGTTACTGGGCAATTATGCTATTCAACATAATATTTTAAAAGTGTCACGTGGTGTCCCTTATTATGATTGATTTTGTTTGCCTGAGCAATCAGCATTGTTCATAAAAGAGGACTCAACCTTAGAAACTTACCAGCTGCAAAAAGTATATTTTAGTTAAAATATATTTGCTTCAGGATACTTTTCAGTTTAGGATTTGGAAAGGTGGTAGCAAAATTATAGTTGTCAGAATGGTGATTTTCAATAAGTACTGTAATTAGCATGCTCTACTCCCCAAAAGTGTGCTTTTTAGCAATGGGCCATGACTCACTTGTATTTGCATGTAACTAGTGCATGTTAGAATGCCCACTTATCTTCAGAATCAAAAGAAAGAAAATTTGGTGTAAATAGCTCTAGTAATTAAAAGACCTTATCAAACTGTATCTCTTATATGAAATGTTAGTTCTGCATTCGGCAGAGAACACAGACCTCTGTGACTGTGTACGTGATGTGCTGTTTCAAATCTAGCTTGTGCCAGGCTGTGAAAACTGCTGGAGAGCTGCTTCTCTCCCCTGAGAAAAACAGTTCATGAATTCTCTTGATGCATTTGGTAAATGTGTGTCAGTTCTCTTGAAGCCCCTATCCACACCCATAACTGCCTTCAAAAGAGCACCCCACTTCATCACACACTAGTAGACATCCAGAGAAAACCCTGCCTTGCCGTTCTACTGACTGCTCAGGCCCTCCCCCCCACATCATTTGTGCCTCAGTGCTTTGCGTGTCCTCTCAGCAACTTGGACTCAGAGGCTTATTGCTGTGCATGAGCTTTCATAGCTGCCTTTGGTTTCCTCTGATTTAGAGGGCTTTCTGTGTTCCTGTGCCTTTTTGGGTCATGTCTCTCTTGACTGGTTTTGGATCAGCACCTTATTTCAATGTTGACACATTAGATTTGTTACACCCAGAAAGTGTTTCCATCTCTAGGTCCAGGAACCAAACTGCTCTCTGAGAGGCTGGTCTCCAGTCTTCTCATGACAAGACACAGAATCACTTCCAAACAATTAGTGGGGATTTCTATTTTCAGGAATTTATTGTCAGCTTTTCTAAACAAGTGACTCATGCATTTATCAGTCCCACAAATGTACTTATTTTTCTAATATTTGATAAAAAGTCAAGGGAACATTTTTATTCTCTTCATATATGTGATTGAAATTTTCAGGTCATTGATGATTATTTTCTGTGCTTAAATACCCAAATTATTGACTTAATTTTCAAATCCCCTAAAGTTCAAACTCTCGTTGTTTATCTTATCTTTTATCTCTCTGATTTAAAAAATCAGGTTTTAATCAGTTAAAACCTGATTGGATGAGATGCTGTAAGCACAGTTAGCCATGATTTAATATGATTTCAGAATTTCTACTATATGTGAAACCTAATATTCAACTCAGACTTTCAATAGATATGCCTTATTAAAAAGGAAAATATTTTTCCTTATCAATTTATTGTATACAAATTATCTAAGAGGTAATGACATTTAGTACAACTAGACAAGGTAATTCCTTATCAGTGTCTTTCAAAATGGAGAAAATCAGTGCTTGTTGCATCCTTCTGAAGCTGCTGCTGCTGCTGCTGAGTGCCTTCAGTCGTGTTTGACTCTGTGCGACCCCATAGATGGCAGCTCACCAGGCTCTGCCGTCCCTGGGATTCTCCAGGCAAGAACACTGGAGTGGGTTGCCATTGCCTTCTCCACTTCTAAAGGTGGTTCTTAGTAATTTTTATTGATATTTTAAATATAATGACTCTGAGTGAATCTGGGCATGAAAAGTATGTGCTACTGCATTAATTTGCAGCTTAATCCAGAATATCACATTTGATAATAGTATATAGTATTGCCAATTAGTGTAATATTTAAAGTAGCTCACTGAATAAATGGATCTCCATAGACATTTATCTTGAGGACCTCTGCTTTTTCTAAGAAACATTGCTTCTGACTAACTCAGAAGAATGTTTCAAGAATTTGTTTCACCTTCTCTATTTTTTATGCTGTGATTCTAGGTTCTCTGTGTTCTACAGCCCTGCTTTCCAACTAATTTGTTGTTTTTCAGTCACTAAATCGTGTCTGACTCTGCCACCCCATTAACTGCAGCACGCCAGGCTTCCCTGTCCTTCACTATCTCCTGGAGTTTGCTCAGACTCCTGTGTATTAAGTTGATTGTACCATCCAACCGTCTAATCCTCTGTTGTCCCCTTCTTCTCCTGCTTTCAATCTTTCCCAGCATCAGGGTCTTTTCCAATGAGTCAATTCTTTGCATCAGGTGGCCACAATATTGGAACTTCCAACTAGTAATGGGGTTTTGATCCTCAATTGCTTCTTGCCCAGAATTTCTATCATGGGAAAGCTGATTTTTCTATCCTTTTGGTATCTAACTGATAGATGGGCTGAATATCATTTACCTTCTTGAATATGGCTCAACAAGTGTGTCACTGGCTTTGAGTTAAGGGCCCTTTAATATGAGATTATGATGCTTTAAGAAAGAAAGTGGTTTTTCAAAGGCTGTTATTTAGCTCTTGAATCTCTTCTGGGCTCCCAAGTTTTTCTGTTTTCCATTCTTTTTTTTTTTTTTTCATTATATTCAACCTATAATGATTCCTTTTCCTAATTAGCAAGGAATAGCAAAAAGTCAAATTCCTGAAACCTATAAGATAAAACAGCAGAATCTTAATTCCCTAGGAGAATTTCCTTTAACAGATTTTTTTTCTTCTATTCACAATTTGTAGGTATTAAATGACATTGACATCAAGACCGCTAGTGGGATCCAGGTATACGGCAGCTATTTTTTTTTTTCCGTCTCAAAACCCTTTAAGATGTTTGCTGTGATTAATTTTTTACTGAATGGAAACAGACAATTCTATGTGAATTTCATTAATTTCTCTCTCGAATCCTATTCTGCTGGTTCTTTCCTCAAATAGATCTATCATATGTATGTATTGATCAGTACTTAGCTGAAGACTTTAGGTTAACCCTCTGAAGCTCTCCAGTGCTCTCTTTGAAGTCCTCTTCTCCCATGTAATGTGATTTTTGGTTGGTTTTGCCTCTCCAGGCTTCCATATTTATTGCTACTTCACAGGGAGATCTAGCAGTCTCTGTGGACCTTCACCTAGGTTTACTGTCTTTGTATTGTGGTCTATAAATAATCTATAGGTAGTAAAATGGGCAACTATGGTGCTTCATGATTTGTTTCATGTCTCCTGGGATCACTGACAGATTCGATTGCTCCCTGAATTTTGAAAGCCATTGTTTCTATTATTCTAACTTTGGCCCTCATCACTCCGCATATGGAGTAGAAGTAGAAGTCCTCATGTTTATACTTGGATTTTATGATTGGGTCTTGATGGAAAACCAACAAGAATCCTAATCCATTACAGGTATTTCCAGCACCATTGCATCTTCATGATCATTTGGCCCAAGATACAGGGGAGCTTGGGGCTTGCCTGATAGCTTGGTTGGTAAAGAATCTGCCTGGAATGCAGGAGACCCCAATTTGATTCCTGGGTTGGGAAGATCAGCTAGAGAAGGGATAGGCTACCCACTCCAATATTCTTGGGCTTCCCTTGTGGCTCAGCTGAGTAAGAATCTGCCTGCAATGTGAGACTTGGGTTCAAAAGATCCCCTGGAGAAGGGAAAGGCTACCCACTCCAGTATTCTGGTCTGGAGAAGTCCATGGGGTTGCAAAGAGTTGCACACAATTGAGTGACTTTCACTTTCACTTTCACAGGGTAGCTTGCACCACAGCCTCGACTTATTGTAAAACTTATTATTACTCTCTGTTCCATTCAAAATGGGAATTTTTGTGGGTCATCCTATGTGGGTGCTCAGTTGCTGTGTGGTGTCTGACACTTTGTGGCCCCATGGACCATAGCCCACCAGACTCCTCTGTCCTTGGAATTGCCAGGCAAAAGCACTGGAGTGGGGTGCCATTTCCTTCTCCAGGGAATCTTCCCCACTCAGGGATCGAACCTGCATCTGTCTCCTGCATTGGCAGGCAGATATTTTACCACTGCACCCCTTGGGATGCCTGGGTCATCCTATAAGTGAGACCAAGAAAACACTCCCATATGCAGTATTCTTACTTCAGAAACTCATTCAAGCCCATTAGTGCTTTGCCACTTTTGTAGTAGTGGGAGGCATGCATTCAATGATTTTCTCTTTCTTCATTAGGGCTATTCTGGCATTCTGCAGTCAAGTAGGTCTGTAAAGACATTTTTGATATGTCAATATGTCAGGCCCTTGAGTCTTCAGAGTGTTTAATCTCAGACTGTCTACGATGGGAACACTAGCATATAAATTACTTGACATTTGCATTTGCTGCATACGATTAGCGTTATATCATTAATATAATATTATAACCTGATGTTAGAAGGAACATCCAGTCAATGAAGGTCCCTATAGACTTATATGATAGGAAACTTGAAAGTTAATAAAGCTTCATGAACCAAAAAGTTAATTTTTACTATTATCTTTGATTGAAAAAACAAACTGATTATGATCCTTTCCATTGGTGGGTATAGAAAAAAGCATTTGTTCAATAAATAGCTGTATATCAAAAAATATCTAGTTCCCTTTTTATATGTATTTTAAGATATTTATTTATGTAGCTGCATTTGATCTTAATTGCAAAAAGTGAGGTCTTCATGAGTTATGAGAGATCTTTTGTTGTGGTGCACAGACTTACATGGATTTAGTTGCTCCTTGGCATGTAAGAGCTTAGTTCCTGACCAGGGATTGAACCCACGTCCCTGCATTGCAAGGTGAATTCTTAACCACTGGACCACCACGGAGGTCCTTTCCTTCCTTAGTACACAGTTACCATAATTGACTGCCCATCATGATAACCACTTGCCTTGGATATTCTAGTATTACTACATGCTTTCAGATGTTCCAGAATTTCACCATACCCACTAATATCAGTGAGTCCAATTTCAAGGCAGCAATCATATTTTTGTATTTGTTTATCCTTTGGATCTTGGCCATAACTTGATTTTTCTAAACAAGATCTTTGAGTAATTTTTTATTTAAATAAATCTTGCAAAGAGATTTTCTTGATAGCCTTCATTCAGTTTCTGGCATTGTTACATTAGTGTAGTACATTTTTCAAAATTAAAAATCTGGTTTTGGTGTATTAATGTTGGATTTCAGGATTTATTTGGATTTCCTTAGTCTTTCCATTGATGTCCTCTTTCTGGTGCAGGATCCTACCTATGTGACCACCTTGTAGTTGTCATGTATTCTATGTGTCTATTGTTCTCTGACAGCTTCTCAATCTTTCCTTGTTTTTCATGACCTTGCTAGTTTTGAGGAGTACTGCATAGGGGTCCCTTAGAAGTGTCCCCCAGTCTGGGGTTATCTGATTGGTTTGACCAGTGATTAGACTGGGAGGTAAGACTCTCTTCTTATCACATCACATCAGAGGAATTGGTATCCACATGAGATAATGGTGATGTTAGCCTTCATCACCTGCTTAAGGTACTGTTAGCAGGTTTCTCTACTCTAGCTAGTTTTATCTTCTCTTTCTTTTACCTAGTTTTTGGAAGCAAGTCACTAAGTCCAGCTCATCCATAGTGCCGGGAGATTTAATGTGCAGGAGTATCTTTATGTATTATTTGTAATTCTGTAAGAATGATTTGTCTTTTCCCCCCCATTTATTTAGCTATCTAATCATCAATATATTTACTTTATACTTTCAGTTAAAGTCTAATGCCACACATAACTTTATTTTAAAACAATGTCGCATGTATAATAATATATACATGTTGAATCCATGGGATTTCCCAGCTGGTGCAGTGGTATATTATTGCTTGCCAATGTAGGAGATGCATACTATGCAGGTACGATCTCTGGGTCAGGAAGACACCTGGAGGAGGAAATGGCAACCCACTCCAATATTCTTGCTTGGAAAATTCCATGGACAGAGGAACCTCGTGAGCTGCAGTCCATGGAGTCGCAAAGAGTGGGCCACGACTAAGCACCCACGTGTCCATACTGCTTATCTCTGACATGTCCATGGTCTAGTCTCACTGGGTTCTTTGAAATTAGACCGCTGTTCAGTTCCATGTTACCTGTGCACATCAGAGACTTTGATATGGCTGGAAGTGTAGTTCTGTGCCTGAGTTTCTGTCTCTATAGACTTGCCATACAGGCATTGCCTTGGAATTTTTAAAAACATAAGTTGAAATTGTATTTCTTGGTGAAACCTGGAGAACATCATCCCTTTTCTGGAGTTGGGAAGTCTCCCTTTCTCTTTTTATGCTTCTGCTTCTTCGAAGAAAAGCTGTCAATCAATATGAATTAGCTTTCCCCACAAAAGCATTTTAGTGTCCATTGTTGCCTAATAATGTCATTCTGTTAATTGTATGGGCTTCAGTTTTTACTTTCAGGACTCCACTTTGCAGCTATTATTGGCTCACTGTGTGCTAAGTCGCTTCAGTCATGTCTGACCCTTTGTGCCCCATGGACTACAGCTCACCAGACTCCTCTGTCCTTGGGATTCTCCAGGTAAGAATAGTGGAGTGGATTGCCATGCCTTTCTCCAGGGGATCTTCCCAACCAGGGACTGAACCCGCATCTCTCACCTCTCCTGCACTGTATCACCAGGAAGAACCCATTTTGTCTAACTGTTTCTGAATGTTCCAAACACAGGAATGAGGGCCCTGAACTCTTGAATAAAAAAGTAAAGATAGCTTGATAAATCTCTAAGCAGCCAGAGATAGAGGCAGGTGCCTACATGAGAGCATTATTTCATTTTGCTTATTTCTGATGTATTTTTGGAAATAATTACCCATATAATTTATGACAGTGAAAAGAAATACCATTGTTTAATGGTGGGATAGCTCTCAATTAGAGGATACACTCACTTAGATACACAGAAAAGTTCAAAACGTCCAACTTTTAGATTCTCCGGTACAGGCTTTCATCTCTTTGGTTTATGATTTTCTGTCTCTGCAAACAAAAATTTCTCTGAATCTGGCTGCATTTTGCTGGATTTGAGCTGAAAATATTGCTTAGGTGTTCTATTTAAGTGTCATCCCTTTCTTTTCTTAGCATAGTTTTTCTTCCCCCAAAGTGTAACTTTGAGTGAATAGCACTTCAGATTACTTGGTTTGAGCCCATTCAATTTTCTGTTTGCCATTCCAGGAATCTCTTCACTTTGGTGGCATCACTGAGAACTATGGAAACTAGTAAAAATTATAGTCCTGAAATGAACCTTTCAATTTCTTTCTCTCTCTCTGTTTTGGAGGATTATGTTTCATTCAGTAGAAATTTTTAGCACTTCAACCTCAAGAGGCAGTATCTCAGGTGACCCTGAGAGAACTCCAAGGAGGCAAAAAGGAAATCAGGTTCTCTCTTAGCTTCAACTTCCACCGTTAGTCTCTTGTTTTTTGTGTGTGTATTTAGGAAACACCTATGAAACAATAAGCTGCTTTTACAAGCATTCACCCCTAGCTTTGGTTTTGAGGCCTTTGTCCCTTTTAACTTCAGTGTGCTTAAAATGCACATACTGATGTAATGTATTAAGTCAAGAGACATGGCATAATGCAATAATTTAAAAGAAGAACGTACAAGATACTGAGTTTGATAGCTCTGACATACTAGTCTTGTAGGAAAGTCACTATCTCTTGGACCTCTTTTGTTTATATTACCTTACCAAATTGACTATTTTAGGAATCAAATTAATATATTTTGGAAAATATATTTTAAAATAAATTGTAAATTATGATACTAAGTGTATTTCAATCAGGTTTACTAAGTCGCAACATAAAACAAGGGTACAGGCCCAGATTTCATGAACATTTACATATTCTTAAGTCTTGTATATAACTTATTATTATTATTGTTATTGTTATTTATAAGGATCATTACTGTCTATGTGAACTTTAACAAATGTCTCTTTCTGTAAAATGAACTAATGTCTACTCCTAGTTGTATTGGGAAATGTAAATGTAAAATTGCCGAGGAGGACCAATCACATGTTGTAATACTTCAGTATATGGTATCTTTTCATTCCTCTCCCTATTTCCCCTCAACAACTCAAGTAAGGTCCTCAATGCTGAGACCTACTGTCTTAACCCCTCAACTTATATATAACTCTTTTTTTAAAATACTTTATTCTACGTTACAATACTGTATTGGTTTTGCCATACATTGACATGAATCAGCCACAGGTGTACACGATCTCCCAATGCCGAAGCCCCCTCCCACCTCCCACCCCATATCATCTCTGGCTGCGATCCAAAAGTCTACAAGCAATAAATGCTGGAGAGGATGTGGAGAAAAGGGAACCCTCTTACACTGTTGGTGGGAATGCAAACTAGTACAGCCACTATGGAAAACAGTGTGGAGATTCCTTAAAAAATTGCAAATAGAACTGCCTTATATATAACTCTTAGAATGAATGACATCAGTCATCCAAGGATTTTGCTGATGGACTGTAAGGCAACAACCCATTAAAATAAATCCCAAAAGGGACAAAATAGAAAAGGAAGGGAGACTCTCATCAATAGATCACACTGACTCTGAGACTGGAAGTCCATTTCTTTTAATTCTCATTCTAATTAAAGTCCACTTTAAGTTAATTCTCATAGCCTCTTCCTGTCTCTCCTGCTACTACTACTATTCACTCAGGCTCATGAAGTCTCCCACTGGAACTTTCTGCTAAGACTTATCTGAAGTGTTCTTGCTGCCAGTCTTTCATTCTATCCTCATTCATGAAAATTTAATCTTCTCAGGGAAGCTTTTTCATATGCGATTCCCTCACCCCTGGACATTTATTGATCCTTTATCCCCCCCAAAAAAATGTCTAAATAGTTCAGCCTAACATTTGAGAACCTCACAGAATATTCTAGTATCTTCTCCCTTCCATTTGCTTCTCCAGATCCATTCTCCACCCTTCTTCAACTACTCTGTAGCCCTGATGGATGATCTGCAGAAACTACATCAGTGGGAACCCTACTGAGAAATGGAAAGGAAGGAGAATGAAGTCAGGGAATTTATTCCTCCAGAATCCTCCTTGCTATTGAAAAATCATGCATCTCATCTAGCATCCCTGTCTACATGGTACTGCCCTTTGGGGGAGTAATTATTATTATTACTGAAATTATTATTTTGGGGAATAATAATTATTGTTACCAAATTATCAGATTTGGTATTTATTGCTCTCCACTCCATCTTTCAGGCTAAGGGATGGAAATGATTTTACTGGTGTTGGAATACTCTCTTATTTTTGTGGTTTCCCTTCATCTTTGCTCACAACTTTATAAATATTCTCTGCTTCAAACTCAACTTGAATAACCCAGTTTGAATACACCATGTGTCTCCTGGTTGTTGTACTTCTAAATTGATTTCATGTCATACATTGCATGCTTTAAAGACAGATGATTTATTTATTATTGCCATGGTGATTCACAGCACCTACTTTGGAATGTTAAAGTATTGGATTTGAATCCCGACTTTACTACTTAGTCCAATGACTTTGATCAAATTACTCAACCTCTCTCAACCTTGATATCCTCATCTATAAAACTGGAATAATAATAGTGGCCACCTCAACGTGTTATTGTGAAAACTGAAGAAGTATGTAAAAGTTCTATCACAGAGCAGATGCTAAAGAAACAGTTTTGACCATAAATATTTTGAGGTTTGACCTCAAAGAGGTTTGACCATATCTCTTTTTCCATTTACCCTACTATTTTCTGCTTCAATTTATTCATTGTAGACTCAGTTAAAATCGTAGTTCTTCTGTTATCTCTTATGTTTTTCAATTCTTATAACACCTGCTTTCTGGAACTTATCTGCATTTTCATCTGTATGTCTCCTCTCCCCAATTATAGTGCCAACAATCTGATAATAGGAGTAAATGCCTTTTATTTCCTTGTTTCGCTTCTAACTAGCTCAGTGTTGAGGATATAGTAGAAACTAAACAAATATTTCTTAGTTATTTAATTTTAATCACTTAATTTCAGTTAATGCAGCCAAATTTTATAAGGCAAATGATTTCATTTCCATTAGGTAGATAAATTGCATAATGCAAGTCTCCAGAATAGATTTTATTATTACAGTGCTCATTTCAAAGTAGATACTTACTAAATATGATTATTTAGGTAATTATTATACAGACAAATTTTCCCTAATACTCTCTAAGCACTTCATTAACTACTGTGTAGACATAGTGTATACATGTAATGAGATATTTTATATTAACCATCAAAGGTTAATGATCTAAGCAGGTTAAAAAGCACAAAAAGGAAATAATATTAATGCCAATATTTTCTTAATATTTTATCATCTTAATAGTTTCTTAATATTATATCATCTTTTAAGCATACCTGCTTTTATTAATATATAACCACAATAGTATAGAATAAGTAAGTAATTCACTTCCTCTGATAATAATATAGAAACTTTGTTCTCTGCTATATTTTAAATTATGCCCATTGTGGAGTAATTATGGACCATTGAATTAAAGTTAAAATAATGAAGAGTCCAGTCATAAGAATCAGCTTTAGTTTCTGCTGAGCCAGGTGATTTACTGCCCTTCTTGGTGTATTGCCTTTAATTTTGTCCTGCTGCTGCTGCTGCTAAGTCGCTTCAGTCGTGTCCGACTCTGTGCGACCCCGTAGACAGCAGCCTACCAGGCTCCTCCGTCCCTGGGGTTGTCCAGGCAAGAATACTGGAGTGGGCTGCCATTTCCTTCTCCAATGCAGGAAAGTAAAAAGTGAAAGGGAAGTCGCTCAGTCATGTCCAACTCTTCATGACTAGGAAAAGAATTAAATAGAGATGTAATAGCCTGTAGGTGGCACTTGAGTCCACTGCTGGCTATTACGAGCTCAATCTTGAATCTTTGTATTGCAATTTCAAGGATAGCAGCACAGCAATAATTAGTGTTGGCTTCTCAGTGTGGTGATGAGGTGCAGTGGTATTGTGGAGTTCGGGCTACTGTGAAAAATCCTCATTAAACCTGGCCAGGTTCCTGTTAGAATGTGGCAACTCCCCAAACTTCTGCCCTGTTTGTAGAAATGAAGTAAAGCACAAAGGGAGCACTGAGGATTGAATGTGATGTGTGTATTTCCGAAAGTGAGCTTGGCGCTTAGTGTTTCATGGGAGTTAAAAGTTAGTTGGTTGTAAACAGTGAGCTGTTTGGAAAAAGCTGAGGATAGTTTCTTTTGAGACCATCTTGGAGCACAGCAAGATGAGTCTTACTCATTTTTTAATGTAACACATTAAGAAAATGTTTAAAATCAGGGTATTAATTGTCTAGGTCACCCAAGGTAATATTTTTAATCAAAAATAAATGCAAACATGTGAGTTGAACTGTGTATTGAGTAACTATTCAGGTGTGTAATAACTCAGTGAAGATAGTTTTATTTGGTTCTTTTTCTTACCGTGAATAATCTTTTCATACACAGTGTATATATGAAGGAGTGAGAGGTAGCTTGAACCTTCAAACTACAAATTATCAGTCAGTCTTTTACTTCCTTTCAGTTCAAATTGTATGTAAAAAGAGGGCTTTGGGAAATGCTGTTATTCGTTTGTATTTCTTCTTTCACCTTTATTCACACAGTCTTTTTTTTTTCCTAGCTTTTTATTTTGTATTGAGGAATAGCTGATCAACACACAATATTGTGATAGTTTCAGGTGAACACAGCAGGGATTCAGCCATACATATACATGATTCCATTCTCCCCAAACCCCTCTCCCATTCAGGCTGCCACATAACACTAAGCAAAGTTCCATGTGCTATACAACAGGTCCTTGCAGATTGTCCATTTTAAATATAGCAGGGGTTCACACATTGTTTACATGGCCAGAATCTCTGGAGTTGAAGGGGAGTGGGTACATGGAGAGCCCTTCTCCCTTCTACGTTCTTAGTCCTCCAGTGGAGACATTGCTATGGAGCTTTGACTTCAAATGCCGAGAAGATTTGCCTGGTCCTGATGAATTGGGAAGTTGCACATGTGAATCAAGAGTGTTCCTTCCTGCTTGATACAAGATCTCTTTGGAACATTTTCTTTAGATTTACCTTGGTTCTAGCATTCCTAGTATTCAGAAGGTCAGTGGAACATAGGCCAAAAGAATAGAATATCTTTGCAGTGTTTTCCCTGAGGTCTAAAGTAGAATTCATCCACAGTCCCTTCTTGGATAGTTCACATCCAGGTAGGAGAGGGGCCTACCCATTACCCCATACTACCGCCCCCATAAAACATGCAGAGCATTTCAGAGATGCTCAGTCGCTCAGTGTGTCCTACTCCTTGTGACCACATGGACTGTAGCCTGCCAGGCTCCTCTGTCCTTGGAATTTTTCAGGCAAGAGTCCTGGAATGAGTGGCCATTCCCTCTTCCAGAGGATGGAAGATGTTTATTCATTTCTATGTTAATTTAAGCATCAATGCAGTGTTAATATTTTAATCAACAGAAATCTCTGGTCACCTGATCTGCAGTGGTACACCACATGTCATACATCATCTGTGTTCACTGTACTGCAGTATAATGTGTAATTATGCTGTGAAATGCAGTATACCTCTAATTTTGTCTTTTAATGTTGTTGATGGCTACTACATGGATTACATCATTAATAGCTGATGAGACTGTAAACAGTTTGAAAGAAAATGGGCTTTCAATTTGTGACAATATAGTGGAATAGAAACCCTCAACAAGCATTTTACTTCAAAATAAATTGAGACATTGAAAAATACTAGCTGTATTTTAAGTATGCCAGCAAACTAACTCTGAAAAAAATAATCAGAGGCTAAAAACGGAATGTAACCCGGACTTCAGAAAGTTAACCAAGCACAAAATAGCTGGTTATCCTAGGGCAACTATTAAATTAATAATGACCCTGAGGACACACTTAAAAATCTTGGAAAGGCTGAGAAAAAGAATGTAAAAAATAGCCTTCATTCACTGAGAAATCTAAAAGGAAATCTTGCCCAAACCAGGGACCCCAAAAAAGCTATATCCTCAGTGAAAGGAAAATCCCACCTACCAATGGAGACAGGAATGAAAATCTGAATCCTAAGTCCTTTCCCCAATGGGTTTAAGATCAAAATTCACACTGTCTATGAACAAACACCTTTATCTAAAGCTTTATTTTGGAAGATACTGGATTAAGAGTTCTCCTGAGCATCGGCAGAAACAAGAACAGCTTCCATCTTAAGGAACACACTTCAATCCAGCTCAAAAAATTCCCCTCAATAAAAGTCTAGCTAAAAAAAAAAAAAAAATCACAAATCTTAATACCCCTTAAAGCCAAAGTCTAAAGGCTAGCAGAAACAAATGATAAGAATGAGACTCTCAAATAAATCAGTTATTGGAATTTATAGCCACAGAAGAAAAAACAGCTTTTGAAAAATAAATGCATCAAAATATTAATGAAGATATTATAAAACTCATTAAGCAGGTTAAAAGTAATAAAACTAAAATTTTGAAATAAGATATATTAATCAAATAAAGTTTTCAGTGAAGAGTTTAAAACTGTAACATATCTCATTCCATGCCCAAATCAAGGTGGATCATAAACATGAAAGTTAAAATC
The DNA here is from genome assembly GCA_006410515.1 of Procapra przewalskii. Taxonomy (NCBI): domain Eukaryota; kingdom Metazoa; phylum Chordata; class Mammalia; order Artiodactyla; family Bovidae; genus Procapra; species Procapra przewalskii. Next base: position 4,447,631 of record SJYF01000047.1, read on the forward strand.
ATTAAGCTTCCAGAAGAAAACAATAGAAGGGTGGATATCTTCATGTCTTTTGAGGTGCTCAAAAATACTTTGACAGGCTGAAAAAAGACACTAACTCAGACAGAAGATAGATCAAACTGGACTTTCTGGAAATTGAATATTTGCCAACTAAAACACATCATTCAGAAATAAAACTTCAAGTCAGTGACTGTGAGAAATATCTGACAAAGTACTAAGTTCACAAAATATTTTTTAAAATTTACAATAAATGTTAAGGTAAAAATCATAGTTTTTAAAATGGAAAAAAGATAGACCTTTTACAACAAGTTACTATTTATAAGAGCCCTAAAGCAGAAACCTCAGAGAAGGCAATGGCACCCCACTCCATTACTCTTACCTGGAAAATCCTATGGATGGAGGAGCTTGGTGGGCTGCAGTCCATGGGGTCGCTAAGAGTCAGACGTGACTGAGTGACTTCACTTTCACTTTTCACTTTCATGCATTGGAGAAGGAAATGGCAACCCACTTCAGTGTTCTTGCCTGGAGAATCCCAGGGATGGGGGAGCCTGGTAGGCTGCCATCTATGGGGTGGCACAAAGTTGGACATGACTAAAGAGACTTAGCAGCAGCAGCAAAGCAGAAACCTATCACCTAAAGAGATGGGAATACCAGACCATCTTACCTGTCTCCTGAGAAACCTGTATGCTAGTCAAGAAGCAACAGTTAGAACCTTGAATGGAACAACTAATTGGTTCAGGACTGAGAAAGGGGTGCTACAGCCCTGTCTGCTGTCACCCTGTTTATTTAACGTATACATGGAGCTGGATTGGATGAGTTACAAGCTGGAATCAAGATAGGTGGGTAAAACATCAACAACCTCATGTGTGTGGGTGATACCACTCTAATGGCAGAAGGCAAAGAGGAACTAAGGAACCTCTTGATGAGGGTGAAGGAGGAGAGTGAAGGAGCCAGCTTAAAACCAAATATTAAAAAAATTAAGATCATGGCATCCAGCCCCATTGCTTCATGACAAATAGACAGGAAAAGGGTGAAAGTAGTGACAGATTTCCTGTTCCTGGGCTCTAAAATCACTGCAAATGGTGACTGCAGCCATGAAATCATAAAACAATCGCATCTCGGCAGGAAAGCAATGACAAACCTGGACAGTGTGTTGAAAAGCAGAGACATTACTCTGCAGGCAGAGGTCATATAGTCAAGGCTATGGTCTTCCCAGTGGTCACATACAGTTGTAAGACCTGAACCATAAAGAAGTCTGAGTGCCAAAGAATTGATGCCTTCCAACTGTCGTTCTGGACAGCAGAGAGATCAAACTAGCCAATCTTAAGGGAAATCAACCTTGAATACTCATTGAAAGGACTGACGATGAAGCTGAAGCTCTAGTATTTTGGTTACCTGATGCAGTTGGCTCATTGGAAAAGTCCCTGAAGCTAGGAAAGTTTGAGAGTAGGAGAAGAGAACATCAGAGGATGAGATGGCTGGTTGGCATCACCAATGTACTGGACATAAACTTGGGCAAACTTCGGGAGATGCCGAGGGACAAGGAACCCTGGCGGGCTGCAGTCCATGGTGTTGCAAAGAGTTGGACATGACTTGACGACTGAACAGCAACAATAAACCAGAAACAAGCTGAGTATATATCAAGAGACAAATGGATAAACAAGTGGTGATATATTCACTCAGTAATAAAAAGGAACAACCTGTTGGTAACATGTAACAATATGGACAGAAGAGAATATGTACTATACTGTTACATTTGTATGAAGTTCAAGAACATGCAAAACTACTCTGTATGAAAGATTTTAGAAAATATAGTGCCTCTGAGAGGAAGACAGGAAAGGGAGCATGATGGAATTATACTCAAGTGTAATGTACATGTTCTAGATCTCAGTATGATTCATACCACATAGACATACACAACTGTCAAAACATCAGAATAAAGATTTAAGATTTGTGAATTTTATTCTATGAAATTATATATCAAAAGATTTAAATGTTA
>SJYF01000047.1:4452137-4470468 GCA_006410515.1 Procapra przewalskii
TTCAGGTTGCTACTTACCTTAAAAATGTCAAGAAATAAACGTGTTAGGTTCAGGAATGGCTATACAGGAGGCTTCAAAGATTTTTGTAATGTTTTATTTGTAAGCTTAGTGGAGAGTATACAATGTTCATTTTATTGAGTTACTTTTAGAATATATACTAATAAGCCTTTTTTGTATTTAATAGAACATTATTATAATTAAAAAAACAGGAATAATGATATCTTTTTCTCTCTGGAGCTGATAGAATTGGAGAATCATTGAATAGAAATTTCCAAGAAGAGTTAAATGAGGCATTCCTAAAAATTCTTTGTTGTTATTTGAAATGATTTTATTGAGGTCCATTAAAAGCTTCATAAGGGCCAAAAAATATTTTTAATTTTTAAAAAGTGGTGAAAACTGTGTGTAGATTTGAATGCTTTGTATACAATTGCTCTGTTTTTTAGCTTTGGTTCCAAGTGGACAGTCAGAATGGCTGCAGTCGTAATAAAATGCATGATGAGTTCTTTGTTGGTTTATGCACTTTGCTATATGAAATTTCGCAGTAGAGCCATAACCTTATGTGCTTAAAGTAAGCCAAGATGATTACTCAGGGCTCTCTAGTCAGCAATCAACAACTATTTTCCAATTGTCCTGCTCAAATGTCTCCCCATTTAATGTTCACCCTAGGGCACTCAGTTCTCACTGGGACAGCTGTCTTTTCAAACCCTGAAAGTGTGACTCTGGCCAGATTGGGAATGAATGAGTGAAAGTCACTCAGTTGTGTCTGACTCTTTGTGACCCCTTGGACTACGCAGTCTATGGAATTCTCCAGGCCAGAATACTGGAGTGGGTAGCCTTTCCCTTCTCCAGGGGATCTTCCCAACCCATAGATCGAACCCAGGTGTCCCTCATTGCAGGTGGAGTCTTTACCAGCTGAGCCACCAGGGAAGCCCAAGAATACTAGAATGGGTAGCCTATAGCTTCTTCAGCAGATCTTCTGAACCCAGGAATCGAACTGGGGTCTCCTGCATTGCAGGAGAATTCTTTACCAACTGAGTTATCAGGGAAGCACAAGCCAGACTGGAGGGTCTTAATAATATCCTCAATAGGAGACTGCCTAAGTCAAGTAGATAGCTTGAAAGAATGATCTCAGCACCAGGTTATCCAGGGATGTTTGCTGTTCCAGGGCTAGTGAATTAAAGGGCATTTCTAGAAAGACATTTTCCAAGTCTTAGAATGAACTTCTCCTAAAAACACAATCAGCCTCATTTGTCTGGCTAAAGAGAAACCACTGTATGTTAGCTCAAGGGAAAAAAAAAAAGTTTATACTTTCTCTGTGTTAGAGTTCATCTCTTTTAAAATTATCAGTTTGGCTGTTTGCAAATTGTTTTTCTGATTCAATTGCTTCTTTGGTTCTTTGCAGTGGTGATTGCTATAATAGATAACTCCCCTCCAAAGAGCCTGTACTAGATTCATTTGGAATCAATGCCAAACAAAATTAAAATTGAATTTATTTAGTAAGATTTAAATTGAATTGTTGTCTGTGAGGAAACTCATGTATTCCTGCACATATCCTGTAAGTATGTCTTACATATTGGATATATATTTTTTATTTTAGCTTTCCATCATTCTGATGTTATCTATAAAATATGACAGTTTATATAAAATTATTTTTCTGTGCTCTATAAATTTAAAATATATAGCAAAGAATATGAAATAAAATTAGAAAAAAGAAATCAAGAAACAACATTGGCATTTCCCTCCTTAACTTTTGGAGCAGACTTTCCCCACCCCTCCCCAGGCAACAAAGGATTAAAAAGCTTTTCAAATAATCTCAAGATGTCCCAAATCCTTGTGAGGAAATGTATAATCATGGATTACCACTTCCTTTCTGATTTGTTATGTGATTGTGGATAAACGTTCTGAGCTGTCCTCTGTTCTCCTATGCTGTCCTTTAGAATTTATTGACATGGATTTGTGACAGTTAAAAAAGAAAATGAATAATTTTATAGTTCTCCTTGGCACTCTTGATTTAAAAGGAAATCTTCTTAAACCTCTGTTAAGCTGTAAAGTGTTTGTCTCCCCTGTGGCTTCTATCATTAACCAGTTCTATTTGTAGTTTTAATCACCATGATACCAAGTTGCTGATTTACTCACAAAAATAATCAGAATGTCATTCTTTGGAAATGCAAATATCATTATGCATTTTTGGCATTCTTCAAAAAGTGAAAGAGATGATATCTTAAATGTTGATTTGAGAATTCTATTAAAGTGTCTATATGAGCATAGTTTAAAAATAATTTTGGACTTCAGATATGTTTATTGCCTTTATTAAGACTAGAAAGTGTGCAGTATTATGTAACCAAATTTTTAGAAAAAAATTTTTATTTATTTACTTGCAATCACTCAGAAAAATATTGATTGAGCTCTGGCTCTCTACTGGTCACAGCTAGATTTTGAGAAACAAAGAAATGTAAAGTACTTATTTCTTCAAAAAACTCATAGACTCAGGAAGGGGGTGAAACAGTGACAGAAAATTAATAATATAATAAATGTGCTAAATCACAGAGTTCTGTTTAAAGTTCCATGAAAGCACAAATGGGGAATAATGAAGACTTCCTGGAGGAGAGGAAAATGGAGAGAGTTGTGAAAATATGATTTTGAAGTGGGTCTTAGACACCAGGAGTTTGTTGAGAAGTGAAAGAGAAATCACAAAAGAATTGTTTTCGATCTTTTCTTTCTTTCATTTGTAAATGGTAACCAACACGATGATGAGCATAAGGATAGAGTTCCCTGCGTCTCTGCCTAACTCTTCATTTATATGTAGTGTCACTCAGTTCAGTTCAGTCCCTCGGTCGTGTCCTACTCCTTGCGACCCCATGAATCGCAGTACACCAGGCCTCCCTGTCCGTCACCAACTCCCGGAGCTCACTCAAACTCATGTCCATTGAGTCGGTGATGCCATCCAGCCTTCGCATCCTCTGTCGTCCTCCTCCTGCCCCCAATCCCTCCCACATCAGAGTCTTTTCCAATGAGTCAATTCTTTGCATGAGGTGTCCAAAGTACTGGATTCTTAGCTTTAGCATCATTCCTTCCAAAGAAATCCCAGGACTGATCTCCTTCAGAATGGACTGGTTGGATCTTCAGGCAGTCCAAGAGACTCTCAAGAGGAAAGTCAGGTGGTCTGGTATTCCTGTTACTTTCAGAATTTTCCACAGTTTATTGTGATCCACATAGTCAAAGGCTTCGGCATAGTGAATAAAGCAGAAATAGATGTTTTCTCAGGAGTGACTGAGATGAGCTACCCCACATCTGAGGTCAGGGATGGAGGCCAGGAGGAGCTACCCCATGCCTGAGGCCAGGAGTGGCGGCCAAGAGGAGCAATCCCACATCCAAGGAGCTGTGGCTGCATGGGCGCAGGAGGGCCAAGAGGAACTACTCCACATACACGGTCAGGAGGGGCGGTGGTGAGGAGATACCTCTCATCCAAGGTAAGAATCAGCGGGTGTGCTTTGCTGGAGCAGCCGTGAAGAGATACCCCATGTCCAAGGTAAGAGAAACCCAAGTAAGATGGTAGGTGTTGTGAGAGGGCATCAGAGGGCAGACATAGTGAAACCATAATCACAGAAAACTAGTCAGTCTAACCACACTAAGATCACAGCCTTGTCTAGCTCAATGAAACTAAGCCATACCCTTGGGGCCACCCAAGGCAGGTGGGTCATAGTGGAGACATCTGACAGAATGTGGTCCACTGGAGAAGGGAATGGCAAACCACTTCAGTATTCTTGCCTTGATAACCCCATGAACAGTATGAAAAGGCAAAATGATAGGATACTGAAAGAGGAACTCCCCAGGTCAGTAGGTGCCCAATATGCTACTGGAGATCAGTGGAGAAATAACTCCAGAAAGAATGAAGGGATGGAGCCAAAGCAAAAACAATACCCAGTTGTGGATGTAACGTGCTAGAAGCAAGATCTGATGCTGTAAAGAGCAATATTTCATAGGAACCTAGAATATTAGGTTCATGAATCAAGGCAAATTGGAAGTGGTCAAACAGGAGAGGGCAAGAGTGAACGTTGACATTCTAGGAATCGGCGATCTAAACTGGACTGGAATCGGTGAATTTAACTCAGATGACCATTATATCTACTGGGGGCAGGAATCCCTCAGAAGAAATGGAGTAGCCATCATGGTCAACAAGAGTCTGAAATGCAGTAGTGTCACTGGAGTTCTCTATTTCCAATTCTGCTAGAGGCAGAAACTTCACTCTTAGATTTTTCTCTTTAGCCTGGTGATTTGAACCTTGGAAGAACTCATAAACTAGGTTTTAAAAATTTATCACTATGTAGTACATCTACAAATTAGACTATATATTGCACTTAGTATAGCCTAAAAGAAAAGAAAAAAATTCATAACAAGGGAACCAAGTATATAAAAATATAAAGTCAGTTGGAAAACATTTATTATAATAACTGAAAAAGTAGGATGTAATGTTTTATATTTAGTATATCAACTATGTAAAAAGTATATATATAGAAAAGAGAGGAAAGGAATGACAAAATAATAGTGGTTGCCTTGGGAGGTAGCAATGTTTTTTATTGCATACTTATCTGAACTTTATAATTTTCCTACTAACACCATTAATTTCTTTTAGGCTAACAAAAACTATACTTGAAACAACATAGACTTCTCCGTTCAACAACATCATCTAATTATTGCTCTCTTGAAAGTGAAAGTAATTTTATGTTCCTGTTAGATGGTGGTGTTAGGAACATTTCAGGTCTTCTAGAGCAGCATTGTTTTTGATTATTTTGCTTTCTCACTTGCAAAAGCAAGGGTACTCTGAGTGATTCCTTGGTTAGTTTTGTGTTTTCTTCCTCTGTCCCTACACTTGAAGCTTATATAGTGATTAAAAAGTTTCTCCAGAGTTGGTTGCCATATGTGACTCTAATGCTTAGGCTCTGAGTTGACCTGAAAATGAAATAAAGTGTTGCTCAGTAGTGTTTAACATTTTGCAACCCCATGGACTAGCTGGTCAGGCTCCTCTGTTCATGGGATTCTCCAGTCAAGAATACTGGAGTGGGTAGCCTTTCCCTTCTCCAGGGGATCTTCCCAACCCAGAGAGCCAACCCAGGTCTCCTGCATTGCAGGCAGATTCTTTACTGTCTGAGCCACCAGGGAAGCCTGAAGTTGACCTGAAGTAGCCCTGAGTTGACCTGAAGCTTGGCTCAAAAGAGGCACCCACATACTAGTAGCTGTTGCGCAATCAGTCTGTTGGTGACATGGTTATCCATCAAGCCTACAGCCATAATGCAGGGCACTAGTTCTGCTCCCTCTTGCAGTTGCACCTTTTGTTCTGATTGCTTCTCAGCTTTGCCCGTGTGCATCTCAGAAGATTGGATTGCCGTTCATCACAAGTCACTTCAGCGAGGCTGAGGTGGTTTGGGGAAAGATCTTAACTATCTCCATTTGATATTTGAAGACTTCTCTGTGGAAGCAGCTGGTTAATGTCTCACCAAACTAGAGGTAATTAGGAAGTCAGACACAGTACTTTGGAGAGCATCTTGATACCCCTTGCCACGTTAGAGCCATGGTATATCTATCAGTCTCTCTACAGGGACACCAGCCTCCTAGTTTCAGTGTTTTCTCTCTTTGATGATGCAAAACCATCAGGCCAATGTGCAGCTTTAGTAGCCAACTTCAGTAGTGTTTTCCCTTGCATGTTGTAAAAGAAATTATTTGGCTGCCTATAGGTCTTCTCTCATGTGGACTTGCACAGGTCGACTGCTCTAGTCCCTGGTAATGGGAGTTTGGGGTGGGATACGGGGAAGAAAAGGAATGATACCCACAAGCTGCAAGCTGTGTAATAGCTATGATTATCTTGCTTCATAATGTTAGGCAATGTGTACCGCTGAGGAAGGCATTAAGAGAATTATTTCCTCATTTGTTCAAGGCATCCTCAGCTCGTGTCTGACCTTACAATGTACACTATGGGATTTTAGGTGAACTAGAAGCCTGAGTGAGGGCAGCCTCACCCCCACAGGACTCTTGCAAATTGACGAGACTGTGTAACTTGCGTCATTTGTGGTGTGCTGGCACCCTATATCTATTTCTCTCTCTGTGCTCAGTCAGAATCATGTCCAACTCTTTGCAACCCCATGGACTGTAGACCACCAGGCTCCTCTGTCCATGGGATTTCCCAGGTGAGAATACTAGAGTGGGTTGCCATTTCCCTCTCCTGGGGATCTTCTGGACCCAGGGATGGAACCCGCGTCTCTTGTATCTCCTGTGTCTCCTGCATTGTCAGGCAGATTCTGTACCACTGTGCCACCTGGGAAGCCCCCTCTCCCTCTATATATGTATAAAACAGAGCTTCTATATTAAATATGTAAGTATATAATCCGTAATATACATGTGTATGTATCTATAGTTATACATTTAATAAAAAAGCTCTCTTTTTAACAACAAACAGCACACCAAAAAGAGTTGCGTAGTGATGCTACATTTATGTTATATGAGTAGCTGCCTGGAGAAGGCAATGGGACCCCACTCCAGTATTCTTGCCTGGAAAATCCCATGGACGGAGGAGCCTGGTAGGCTGTAGTCCATGGGGTCGCTAAGAGTTGAACACAACTGAGCAACTTCACTTTCACTTTTCTGTTTCATGCATTGGAGAAGGAAATGGCAACCCACTCCAGTGTTCTTGCCTGGAGAATCCCAGGAACGAGGAAGCCTGGTGGGCTGCTGTCTATGGGGTTGCAAAGAGTCAGACATGACTGAAGCGACTTAGCAGCAGCAGCAGCAGCCTGGATTAAACTCCCCTATACACACATGAAGTCATAGTAGCTTTCATAAGTTGAGAAATATGCAAAATTTAAGAATAAAAATTTTTTCAGATTTGGAAAACTGATGATATAAGTTGACTATGGGGTAGAGTTTTTCATGTATGGAACATATGTCAAAACAAGCGCTGGAGGATGAGAATGGAATACTTTCTTTTTCAGGAGATCTATATAGTGTAACTGATGAATGATATATGTGCTGTTAAACATTTTTTATCCGAATGGAGTGGGGAATTCCCAGAACGGCAGCCTCACCATTTCCCGCAGTCATGGTAGCTTCTGTCTATATTTTCCCTGCCTAACTTCAGAGTATTTTCTTGGTTTCTAGGGGGAGGATTGCAATTGTGAATAAGTTTCATAACCATTTCTCAAATTTTAAATTGACCACTTATCTTGTTTTTAGTGGGAAGTTTTTCCAACCCACTGAATTTTTTAATTTCTTCTTTGGCCCACATTTGGAAAACAGGGAAGTAGATGAATTCTGTTAGTTCAAAAATACCTATTTTTTTAAAATTTTATATATCAGGACACCATCAGATTACAGAAATAATTTAAAGTTGGCCTGCACTAGAAGGAAGAAACATAAAATGGCCTTTGGTTATGAGCACTGTTAAAGGGACCAAATCTCCCCACTTTCCTGTCGTCTCTATCTCAGCAGTCTTTAAGGTCGTTATAGATTTCATGCCACTGGGATGGTTACTACACCGCATCAACTAGCCTTTGGAAGCTAAAGGTAGTGCCCATCCCATCTCACCAAAGCAGTCCACAGTCTCATGGGTAACTGTCTCTGGAGGCTCCTAGTGGAGGTAAATAACAGTGTTGGTGGTCCTCTGTCATCAGCAGGACCGTAAGGACAGATCCCATTTGCCTTTTATCCCTACTTATCCCAGTTACTACCTGGGGTAAAGCTTAAGCCTCTCACCACCGCCTGGGGTCTTCTCTTTGTACTGCTCTGCACAGCCTTGATCCGACTCCCACTTTGTGCCCACATTCCACCGTGCCTCCAGTACTCCTTCCTGCTTGCTAGCAGATTCTCATCATCCTCAAGTTGCCTGTCACAAAGCAGTCCTTTGGCTTCCTTGCCTAAACTGAAAGCTTTCTTCAGAGGGTGCTGGTTTTCTTGCTGTAAATAGAGGCAGTTTTCCATTTTACAGCCCCTTATCTCTTATCTCAGGACTTTAAAATCGTTTCATTATCGACACAACCACTCAGTGTCACTTCTAGGTTGCTACCTGTCACTCTTCTTTCAATCCCTGTTGCCTGGTCACGCTGAACATTTTTTCCTTTAAACCATCCCAAGCTAGTTCCTGTCTCGTAGCCTCATATTGCAGTTCCTTCTAGCTGGCAGGTTCTTGATGTTTTTCCTCCTGATCCTTTATTCTTCAGCCTGTTTTACCTCCTTACATAATCCTTCCTTGAGCCTCTTTCTAAGATAGCTTTTCTGCCTCCCTATTCTCCTGTCAGTCCCATATGTTTCATTCTTTTGAATTAATTTTTTATATCAGTTACTCTCTTCTTCTTTTTTTTTTTTAGTGTATATCCTCATCTACGGAAAGTGAGCTTCATGGGGGCAGATACCACATTTATTTTTTTCTTTTTGACATTGTGCCTCTGATGCCTAGCATGGTGCTGAACCCTCAAAGGCATCCATTATTTAAAGAGTGAAGAAATAGGCAACATGACTATTAGAATAAGAATAAATTAGCATATTCAAAAAATCATGGAAATTGTGGACATGAAATTAAAATACAAATCTTATTTCCTTCTCCAAGCATATTCAATAGAAGACAAGAATCGTGTTTTAGGAATAACTTAATGAAAGGATGGTCGGAATTTAGAGGCTCTGGTGAATTTAAAATGGTGAGATGAGGTGGTATTGGGAAACAGCCTGTTTTCTGAGAAGAAGTAGCTGAAAACAGTGTGTGTAGTTTGAACAAGCAAATGTAATATATATTGATTATAATTTGGAAATAATGGAGAGCAAAAATATATAGAACTATATTTGACTATTGTGAGCCCAGAACTTATGGGAAGAACATGGAGAGAGCCTGGGGCTTCCGTGGTGGCTCAGCAGTAAGGAATCTTCCTGCAATGCAGGAGACTTGAGTTTGGTTCCTGGGTGGGGACGATCCCCTGGAGAAGGCAATGGCACCCCACTCCAGTACTCTTGCCTGGAGAATCCCATGGACAGAGGAGCCTGGCTGGCTGCAGTCCATAGAGTTGCAATAAGTTGTATGTGGCTGAACAACTGAGCACATGGAGAGAGGCATGACTTAAAGAAGACTGAACACATTGGTTGACTGTCCTTCTCAAATATGAATTGTCTTCTCTGGCCTTTGGATTGGAACCACATGGCTGTCAATTCTAGAATGAAATCTTTGGAGAATGCTCTAAATTTAGGTATTTGGTATTTCTGAATGTTTCAGTTTAGCTATCAGGAATCTGGGGGTCAGATTTGCCATTTTTAGTACACAGGTGGCAGTATCTGACTTACCATGGGTAGCCATTCATCTCTGCAGAAAGAGAAGCTGAAGGAGTTATAGGCATGGTCAAACTATGGGCATTATATAGTATTTGAATTCCTTCTGGCAGGCTTTTGAAATATTTTCAGGTTATTTTCCATCCTTTTTTACCTTGCCCAATGATGGGGCTACAACTACTGGAATACATGTTAAGTCTCTCATCAGCTTTTGTTAGAATCAAGAGACATCACTGTTTGCATGGGTATATGTCTGTGTGTGTGTATAATTATGCACTGTTCCTAAAGCACAGCATATCAGAAAAAATAAATGAGAATTTTGTTGAAGATGATGATGTCAGAACATAAATTAGGATTCTGCCTGTGTTAACAGCTTCATCTTCCAGAGTGCCTTAAAGTCATACATGTATTATCACATTTTATTATTACTATATAATTATGATATTATCATTACCTTCATTTTAAAAATGATAAATCTGAAGTACAGAGAGGTCAAGCAAAATTTTCAAAGTGAGTGGTATAGCTGGTACTTAGCTTTTAGTTCTGCCAATTCCAGCTCCAGCGTTTTATTTTCTATCTGAATTGGAGGGCTGGACAGGATAAATTGTTTCACAAACCTCATCTCCAGAAGAGATACTGAAAGAGTGCAAGGATTGGCATCTTGTCCATCCTGAGGTATAGTGAGGGACCAGATGGATGATTTGATACCTTTCTGTTCCAGATTTCATAGCTACATTTATCTGGAAGTGTTTGCTATAAGCATCAGCTATTTTGAGTGTGATACACTAAGAAAATAGTATTGTTTGAGGCCATCGGTGCTTAGGGAAAAAGCCCCTTTGGCTAATGATCAAAAATTTCTTAGTCTGCTAAACAGACTCCTAATAGGAATGTGAAAGTGCTAAATGTCGTAGATTATGCAGGCCCATCCATATGGTGTCAGTGCTCCTGGAGTGGTTCATTTTCTGGCTGAAAGTTCCATTATTTTCTAAAAACAAGTTAAGAAATGAAAGAGCTGACCATTTTAATTAAAGCTGATCTGTAGTTCTGGTGCAGAACAAGTCACCATACCATTCAATCATCAGCTCCACACTCAGGTCTTGGGTTTGGTTCATTTCATATTTTAAGAAGTACAATGTCCCTGTGTTATTTAATTAAGATTTGGCTGGCCTTTGTCCCTATATCCTGGAATGGAGACTCTAAATCCTTAGGATTTTCTGAAAATAAGTGTCTTTGTTATTCATGATTCCCCTTGAATCATTCCGGAATTTATGCTAATAAGGTGACTCATGGCGGCCCTCTCAATAGCTTCAGGAAGGAGGCTGATCATAGGCAGTCATGTAATTAGAGGGTTGCGACCTTGTGCCAGCCAGCCTGACCTCTGGGGAAAGGAATAAGATTAGAGACTTACTTGAATAATGTATCCAAGGACATAATGAGATCCCAGCAAAAGCTCTGGACGTGAGGTTCAGTGGAGCTTCCTGCTTTGTGAACTCATCAGTATTCCTGGAGGGTAATATGCTGATTCCATGGTTTGGGGGGGTATACTATCTCTGTGTTGGGGACACTTTCATATCCTGTCCCAGGTGGCTTTTCATTTGACTGCTCCTGAGTTGTTTCCATCATAATAAAACTATAAGTATAGTGCTTTCCTGAGCTCTGTGTATGCTAGCAAATTATCAAATGTGAGAAGACTCATGGGAATTCCCAGATTTATGGCCAGTTTGTCAGTGGTGCAAATGACCTAGAGATCATTTGAACTTGTGGTTGGCATCTTAGGGTCAGTCTTCTGAGGACTGAGCACTTAACTTGTGGGGTCTACATTCACTCCAGAGGATTATGTCGCAAGTGATTTTCAGTACACTAGTTGATGTTAGAGCAGTTGGGGTTGAAACAGAGGACCCCAAAAGGGAAGATGTATTATTTAGTTACCCACTGACCCATCATTTATAAATTGAGAGTTACAACACACTTAGCAGGTAAAGCTGTTTTCTAAATCTTGAACTTTTTATTTCTCTGATCTCAGTTATTTACTGGCACAGGTTTTGTCTATGGGGCCAACTCTGCCTGTGTATAGATGGGACAGTTTTATCTGAACTAACTGATTTAATGAAAAGCATCTTTCTCTCTTTCTTTGAAGTTATTGTGAAATGTGAGATGTACATATTAAAATTCCTAAAACTAGAGATAGTGATGTGTTCTGGGTATGATGAGTGTTCCATACTGATCTCTTAATCTGTCTTGAATGGTTCAGTTTGATGTTTGATACAGGAATATATGCTTGTAATGTCACTGAATAAAAATTCTCAACACAGTGTGATTTAGAGTTTAATGTAAATTTTTCATATTATATATAAAAAAATAATTCCAAACACTGTAAATTTTTTTACAAAAGTAATATAATACTGTTAGCTTTTCTGTGTTTTTTTTTTCTCTCTCTTATTGAAATTGTCATCTCAATTAATACTGCTACTGCTAAGTCACTTCAGTTGTGTCCGACTCTATGCGACCCCATAGACGGCAGCCCACCAGGCTCTCCCATCCCTGGGATTCTCCAGGCAAGAATACTGGAGTGGGTTGCCATTTCCTTCTCCAGTGCATGAAGGTGAAAACTCAAAGTGAAGTCGCTCAGTCGTATATGAGTCCTAGCAACCCCATGGACTGCAGCCCACCAGGCTCCTCCGTCCATGGGATTTTCTAGGCAAGAATACTGGAGTGGGGTGCTATTGCCTACTCCACCCAATGAGTAAGCTTGATCCCAAATGAACAATTATTCAGGAAATTTCTGCCCACCCTGCAGTCTCCCAATATCTCATGTGATTCTGGCAGCATGACATGGCCAGCTATAATCCACTCTCTACCCCTGACTTGGCTGGATTGAGGAGTAGATCTGCCTTTCATGTTTCCAATATACAAAATGAAATGGTCAGATTAGTTGATCGTGAGTTTCTCTTCCAGCTCAAATATCCTGCTCTCCTTATAGAACATGTTTACTCATAAGAATTAGAGTGAATTGCATTGGTCTACCTGACAGAAATCGCCACTGCCTTTGCCCCAGCAGTCATTCAAATATGCATCCTTTTGTATTCACATCTCTATGCGCATCTCCACTGACGTCCAGCGCTCACTTGCAGAAGTGCCAGGAAGAAAACTTGGCTGCTTGAGAAGAGATACTATCTAGAGAGCTGAATGGGGCATAATTGATAAATCATGTCCTTTTCCAAGTGCATTATGTATTTGTTTACATTAAAAAAATATGGCTTGTGTGGACTCAGACAAAATAAATCTGACCTATTTTTTAATTTACATATGAACCGATAGGATTCCCTAGTGGTCAGCGGTAAAGAACCTACCTACCAATGCAGGAGATGTGGACTCAATCCCTGGTTTGGGAAGATCCTGGAAAAAGAAATGGCAACCCACTCCAGTATTTTTGCCTGGGAAATCTCATGGATTTCCTTGTAGCTTGGTAGGCTACAGTCCATGGGGTCACAAAGGGTTGGACATGACTTAGCAAATAAACAACAACAAGTAATCAGCATCAGGTTAAGTGTCCATGTGAACTTGCTAAGGTATTTAGTAACCTATGAAAGTGGTGTCAGTGACATAGTTTAAATCCTTGGCATTTGATGGTCTTTACTTTCCAGGTGATCGAGAATGTCTGAAAAGATAGTTATGGGCCATGGTGTCTGCACATATCTGTAGATTGTCTTATGGTGGCCTCATGGTGAGGTGTTCAAACTCAGTTGAATCACATAAAAACCTGAAATGGACCTCTGCTCAGAAGGAATTGTTTCCTATTTGACATCTCTGTGTCCAAGATGACTTTTCTACTTACTACTGATTGATTGCCAGAGATTCAGAGAGGACCCATCATCTGTGCTCTCTCTTTGTGCTCTCTTTAAGGCAATTCTTTCCCCCTCCACATGATGGAAAAGTCTCCACTTACCTTATACATTTTTAACAATTTGTCAACTGACCTCTTAGAAAAATAAAATATTTACTTAGTATTTTGTGTTTACATTTACATTTTATACTTAATATAGAGCATGGAGCTAGTTTTGCATTGTTTGCAGCAAATTTAGTGTTATTATATTTAGTTTCCATATTTCTTTTTAATTCAGAGAATTCATGAAAATGAAACATTTTGAAAGAGTTGAGGGATGAGATATTAGAGTGACACTGAGGAAGGTATAAAAAGCTAGGGCAAAAAATTGATTTTTTCAATGTTTTGCCTGTTATCCTCCATGAACTAAATTGGAAATGTGATTTAAAACAAACGGCCATCCTTTTCCCCTCCAAAAACTGTAGCTGAGTGAGGACATGCAGAGCATTCTATCATCTTAAATGGCTTTAAGACTATATATTAGCTTGTCACTTCAGCTGTGTACAAAAATAAGCATAGCATAAAATTGTCCCTCCAGGATGTCACACTGTTACCACTATGAATCTTTCTCTCAGCTGGTATTTGATAGAGATCACAACTTCTGAGTCATATGGCATTTGCTTGTCTCACATTTTTAAAGGCAAGCACATTTTTATTACATTCACAATGTAAGTCTTGAAGTTACTTGTGATATAAATTGTCATTAATGTTCATATCTTACAGGTATACGTTGGAAACCAAATCTAGTTGAAGGTTCACCATTTAGGCTCACCACCTGCTCTTGGGCACTACTTAATAGTAAAGTGAATTCTATATTCTTGTTTTTTCCTGCTTATTGTGCTTTGATGGGAATAGGGGTAGGGTTGAGCAAAGGGGATTAGAATGTATTGAAGACTTACTTATGTGCCAGATGGTTTATAGTAACTGTCTCATTTTATCTAAATAGCTTAATGGTAGGTGGTCTTAAGCCAATTTATATATAGAGAGAGAACCTGGCTGAGATTAAAACTTTCCTTGTGTCACACAACTGCAAAAGAGGATTTCCTATCTCATAAGTAAACATTTTTTAGCTTATCACATGCTGAAACCTGCTGTTCCTCTTCTTTTTCCTCTTTCTCCACTTCTTGCCCTTTTTTCTCTTTTTTCTTTTTCACTAGTATGAAACCAATCAAAACCAGCTAATCATCTCTGCTAATGCTAGGAATCTAGGAAAGGAAGAAAAATATACCTGAGATTTCTTAGAGTTTTAATTGAAATGATTTACTGGGACATTTGATGGTTAGGTTTTTGTAATGCTACTTTGTGTATGCTTCACTGAGCTATTATTTTTGTTTTTATTACCATACAGCAGCTATGTTGAAATGTAATTAGCAGGTCTAGTCACTAATTATCTAATCAGCAGTAATTATTAGTTGGCTGGGTTTTCATGCTGCATATGATTCAGCGTCTTGAGAAGTGCTGTACCACACAAAGACCATGTGATTTTTGTTTATAGTCATATAGTTACAGTGTATGGGAAAAGTACGCACTTTGACTTCAATAATCATGAGTCAATTATCTAACTTTTTTGAGCTTCAATTTCTCCATTGGTAAAATTGGCAAAAATAGGAAGACGAGAGATACCTGGAGTAATAGGCAAGTCTGGCCTTGGAGAACAAAATGAAGCAGGGTAAAGGCTAACTGAATTCTACCTAGAGACTTCACTGGTCATAGAAATACTCTTCTTCAACAACACAAGAGATGACTTTACACATGGACATCACCAAATGGTCAATACTGAAATCACATTGATTATATTATTTGTAGCCAAAGATGGAGAAGCTGTGTACAGTCAGGAAAACCAAGATGGGGAGCTGACTGTAGCTCAGATCATCAGTTTCTGTAGCAAAAGTCAGGCTTAAGCTAAAGAAAGTAGATGGGATGGTTTGGGAGAATGGCATTGAAACATGTAGACTATCATGTAAGAAACGAAGCGCCAGTCTATGTTCAATACAGGATACAGGATCCTTGGGGCTGGCGCACGGGATGATCCGGGGAGATGGTGTGGGGTGGGAGGTGGGGGAAGGGGGGCTTCGGCATTGGGAGATCGGGTACACCTGTGGCCAATTCATGTCAATGTATGGCAAAACAAATACAGTATTGTAATGTAGGGAAATGATAATAAATAAATTAAAAAAAAAAGAAAGTAGAGAAAACCACTAGGCCAGCCACATAGGACTTAAGTCAAATACCCTATGAATATGCAGTGAGGTTAAAGAATAGATTCAAGGAATTATAATTTGTAAACAGTGTGCCTGAAGAACTATGGATGGAGGCCCGTAATATTGTACAGGAGTCAGTGAACAAAACTATCCCAAAGAAAGAGAAAAGCAAAAAGGCAAAGTGGTTATCTGAGGAGACTTTACAAATAGCTGAAGAAAGAAGATAAATGAAAAGCAAGGGATAAAGGGAAAGGTACATCCAATTAAATGCAGAGTTCCAAAGATTAGCATGGAGAGACAAGAAGACCTTCTTCAATGAACAGTGCATTAAACTAGAGGAAAACAGCAGAAGGGGAAAGACTAGAGATCTCTTCAGGAGAATTGGAAATATCAAGAGAACATTTTGCCCAAAGATGGGCACAATAAAGGACAGAATGGTAGAGATCTAGTAGACATTGAAGAGATCAAGAAGAGATGGAAATAATACATGGAAGAACTGTACAAAAAAGATCTTAATGAACCAGATTACTATAATGGTGTGGTCAGTCACCCAGAGCCAGAGTTTCTGGAGCACTAAGTCAAGTGGGCTTTAGCAGGCACTGCTGTTAGTACAGTTAGTGACTGTGATGAAATTCCAGTAGAGTTATTCAGAACCCTAAAAGATGATGCCATCAAGGTGTTGCATTCAATGTGTTAGCAAATCTGGAAGACCCAGCAGTGGCCACAGGACTGGAAAAGGTCAATCTTTATCCCAATTCCCAAGAAGGGTAGTACTAAAGAATGAGCTGACCATTGGATAATTCACTCATCTCATATGCTAGTAAGGTCATACTTAAAATCTTGCATGCTCAGCTTCAGCATTATGCAAACCAAGAACTTCCAGATGTCTAATCTGGGTTTAGAAAGGGAAGAGGAACCAGAGATCAGATTGCCAACATTCACTGGATCTTAGAGAAAGAAAGGGAATGCTAGAAAAGCATCTACCTTTATTTCATTGACTATGCTAAATCTTTTGGGTGTCAGGCAAGATGGCAGAGTAAAAGGACGTGAGCTCATCTTCTGCAAGAACAACAAAATTGCAACTAGCTGCTGAACAACCATCAACAAGAGAATATGGCATCCCACCAAAAATAAAGTACTCCATGCAAAAGGGCAAAGGAGAAGCCCCAACACGAAGGTAGGAAGGGCGCAATCACATTTAGAATCAAGTCTCAGACCCACCAAAGACACTCAGAGGGCACAAACAAAACCATGTGCCCACAAGACCTCCACAAGAGACTGAGCCAGATCTGACATCGAGTGGTTGAAACAGTGACAGAATTTATTTTCTTGGGCTCCAAAATCACTGTGGATGGTGACTGTAGCCACAAAACTAAAAGATGCTTGCTCCTTGGAAGAAAATATATAACAAGCCTAGACAGTGTATTAAAAAGCAATGACATTACTTTGCCTATAAATGTCCAATATAGTCAAAGCTATAGTAGTCATGTATAATAGTAGTAGACTATAGTAGCAGTCAAGGGGTTGCAAAGAGTTGGACAGGACTGAGCAACTGAACAGCAACAAAAAAGCCTTGACTGTGTGGATCATAATAAACGGTGGAAAGCTCTTAAAGAGATGGGAATACCAGACCATTGTACCTGTCTCCTGAGAAATCTGTATGTGGGTCAATAAGCAAGTTAGAACACTATATGGAAACGACAGCTGATTGGTTCAAGGTTGAGAACGGAGTACAACAGGGCTGTCTGCTTCACCCTGTTTGTTTAACCTATATGCTGAGCACATAATGAGAAACGCTGGGTTGGAAGAGTTACAAGCTGGAATCAAGATAGGCAGGAGAAACTTCAACAACCTCAGATATGTGGATGACACCACTCTAATGGCAGAAAGCAAAGGGGAACTAAAAAGCCTCTGGTGAAGGTGAAGGAGGAGAGTGAAAGAGACATCTTAAAATTAGATATTAAAAAAGAGAAGATAATGGCATCCAGCCCCATCACTTCATGGCAAATAGAGGGGAAAAAGGTGGAAGTAGTGACAGATTTCCTCTTCTTGGGCTCTAAAATCACTGTGAATGGTGACTGTAGCCATGAAATCAAAAGACGATTGTTTCTTGGCAAGAAAGTGATGACAAACCTAGACAGTGTATTGAAAAGCAGAGACATTACTCTGCTGACAGAGGTCTATATAGTCAAGCTGTGGTCTTCCCAGTGGTCGTGTATGGTTGTGAGTTTTGAACCATAAAGAAGACAGAATGCCAAAGAATTAAAGCCCTCAAACTGTGGTGCTGGAGAAGACTCCTGAGAGTCCAGACAGTAAGGAGATCAAACCAGTCAATCTAAGAGAAATCAACCCTGAATACTCATTGGAAGGACTGGTACTGAAGTTGAAGCTCCAGTATTTTGGTCATCTGATACAAACAGCCAGTTCATTGGAAAAGTCCCTGATGCTGGGAAAGAATGAAGGCAGAAAGATAAGAGGGCACCAGAGGATGAGATAGCTGGTTGGCATCCCCATGCAATGGACATGAACTTGGGCAAACTTTGGGAGATGATGAGGGACAGGGAGGCATGGCATGCTAAAGTCCATGGGGTCACAAAGAGTCAGACATGACTAGGCAACTGAAAAACAACAAGAACAAAAAATGCGAATAATAGTACTGACCCTTGAACAAAGTGGGAGTCAGGGATGCTCACCTTATGTGCAATTGAAAATTCATGTATAACTTATATTCACCCTCTCTATAGGCTGTTCGTCTGTGTACTTGCTTCCTCTGTATCTGTGGTTCCACATCTATGGATTGAATTTACCATGGATTGAGTAGTAAGATAGTATATGCTATCAAAAAGATATGCATGTAAGTGGACCCACAGAGGTCAAACCTATGTTGATCAAGAGTCAACAACAAGTTGACTCTTGAACTTGTCAAACCTATGGTGTTCAACTATTC
>SJYF01000047.1:4470497-4482058 GCA_006410515.1 Procapra przewalskii
TAAATAGTAATTTTTAAAAGGTAAAATCATGACATACAAATATAAAATGTCAAAAATTTCACTTACTGATTCATTATTGAGGAAACCAAAATGATGTTATAATAGGTTCAAAAATAAATTCAAAATGCCACATAGACATAGGTAGCCAGGAATGTTTTTTAATGAATCTTAGAATAGGTAAATTTACCTTTCAGTTAAGCACCCAAGCCTAAATTTCTTGTCTTTTCAAACACCTCACAAATGTATTGTTTCTTTTCTAAAAAGTATGAAAACTGGCTGCATTGGTCATTTCTTTAGGTCCATTTTATGAGACCCAAATGTGCATGTGGGCTGTGTCACTTCAGTCGTGCCCAACTCTTTGTGACCCCATGGACTGCAGCATGCCAGGCTCCTCTGTCCATAGGGATTATCCAGGCAAGAACACCAGACTGGGTTGTCAAGCCCTCCTCCAGGGGATCTTTCCGACCTAGGGATTGATCCCGTGTTCTTGTGTCTCCTGCATTAGCAGATGGGTTATTTACAACTAGTGCTAGCCGGGACCTATATACATACAAAATTAAACTTGATTTTCTTTTGTTAATTTGTCTTGTGTGTCTTGTGTCAAATTATTAGACTAGCCAAAAGAATCCAGAGGGATAGGAGGAAATCCCTCCTACATGCCAACAGTGAAGAGATATTCATGTGGAGAATAAACAATTTGATCAAATATCAATAGGGGTTGGATACCGCATAGAAAGAGGAATTTTATCAGATATTAAGGGTAGGGAATTTTTGTTTAATTAACCCAGCAGGATTCTTGATAAAACTAGATAAGGCAGGGTCAGAGTCCAAGTGCAAGTCCTAGCCAAAATAAGAACATCAAGGAGCTTGACTAAAATTTGGTTAAAGAGAGAAGAAAGTGAAAGTTGCTCAGTCCTGCCTGACCCTTTGCAGCCCAATGAACTATATGGTCCATTAAATTCTCTAGGCCAGAATATTAGGAATGGGTAGCCTTTCCCTTCTCCAGGGGATCTTCCCAACCTAGGAACTGAACCCTCATTGTGGGCAGATTGTTTACTAGCTGAGCCACAATGGAAGCCCAAGAATCCTGGAGTGGTAGCCTCTCCCTTCTCCAGTGGATTTTCCAAACCCAAGAATTGAACCAAGCTATCCTGCATTGCAGGCAAATTCTTTGACAACTGAACTATCAAGGAGTCTTTGTCTATCAAGATTGAGGCTCTTTGCTGACCAAGCATAAAATCTTTGGCTAAAAGTGGGTATAGGAATCATAAATCACTCTATAGGAAAGAGTATAGAAAATGGCCAAAAATAAGTGGATCATTGCTCTGTTTGCTAAGCACTCACCAAAAACCTAAGTCTTGTTAGATTTTGACACCTTTGTCTTCTGCATGAATAAATTCACAACTTATATTTTATCTGGCTTGTGGTTCTTTTTTTTTTTTTAATAATCAAGAATTTTCACCCTTTGACTATGGATTGGTCTAGTAAAAGTGAACTAAGTGTCTCAAAATAAAGGCATACATTCTACCAGTCAAACTCAGAAGATATCAGATGCAACACAGATGTCATACTAGGTCTTCCTCTTAAAATGAAAACAGACTTGGCATGTCTGAGGAACTGAGGGAAAAAGATGGTGCACAAAATAAAGGCTCTAGGCTGAGACTATTTCTCAGGAGTGAAGGGTGTCCTTCAATGTTTATTTGGACTGGACAGTTTCTCTTTAACCCTTCACCCCCCTCTTCATCTTTGGCCTTCTCTGCTCTAGTAGAACACTGGGAGGCTGGTTTCTGTGGTCTACAGCACCATGACTCCCCTGCCCTCTGGTTTCCTATTGTGTTTGGTCAGTTGAAAATAGAGAGCTTTCCTTCTTCCTTTCCCTGCTGTGGTTCTCTGTCCCTTTGTGACTGCCATGTAGGACCACAATATCCTCCTCTCCTTTGCCTCTGCAGACCTTGTATGATGATGGCTTCTGAGTCCTGGGGTTCCTCCTTTTCCTACCCATGCCTCTGAAAATCATACCAGTAGTAAGGGCTTTTCATAATGTCAGCTAACTGTGTTTTCTCTTTTTTTTGAAGGCTTTAATGAATTCAAGAAATAAAACTAGTTACTGAGAACTAACTATTCTTGACAGCTGTGTACTTTATATATATATTGCACAAATGGAAAAGCTTTCTCTTCTTCCCTTCAAGGGTCTTTGGCTAGTCTAATAATTAAATTGATACAAGAGATTAACAGGAGAAAAACAAACACAAGTTTAGTAACATGCATACCTCCTATATACATGGGACAGGCCCAGGAAAATTGAGTAACTCTGAAGTAGAGGAAGCCCTCACCTTAAATACCAACTTCAGTTAAAAATAAAAGAAGCTGCTGGGAGATTACCAAGAAAACAACAGTAAACAGTTGTAATGCAAATTTAAATTGTCTTCTGTATTATAAAATTTTCTAGAAATTTGGAGTTGACCTCCTCTCCCTGGTATTGCAAAGGAGACACTTCACAAATTGAAACTTATTTTGTACTTATAAATGTCTCTTATGAAAGGGTAAATTCCCCTTTCTTTTCAGAACTTCTGTCTCTGCAGTTTCTTAAAAAATGATCAGCCTGAAATAATACTTCTGCAAAAGAGAAATATTTTGGGATGGCAAATTCTGCTTCCCTACACTATTAACTCACTTCATCCTTAACATTCTATGAGGTAAAAATTTAACAGAAAAGGAAACTGAGACACAGAGAATGCCAGTGACTCACCTGAGGTCTGTATAACTAAAAAAGGCATATTGTTATTTCATTGTATTTCATAATTAATGTAAGGCTCATACTACCTTTTAAAAACATAATATCTTTTTTTCTTTGCATGATGTATTTTTGTCTCCCAAATGGTCCTACACTCCTATCAAATTATTTTCTACTTCTTGACTGAGGGTCAAGTATGTTTTTTCCCACCTGTCTTTGATTTCATAAATCACCTTGTTTTGTCCTACTTATAATGAGTTATAGAACTCATAATATCATCACATTTATTACTAGCTAAGAGAGCATCAATCATAGATGGTCATAAAGGCTAGAGAAATTAGCAATACAGTTTTCTGGAAATTGTGTTAATTATATGGAATCTTGAAAATGTCAGATTACAAAGTGCTGCTTTTGCTAATACAAGTCGATAAAACCATGGTAGAGAAAAGAGATCAACAAAATTAATGTTATTCTTTAAAACTAACCTCACCAATTACATAGTGCAGATTTGTACCAGGCCCTGTCCTAGGTAATTTATATACACCACTTCATTTAACCTTTCCAATGACCCTACAAGTAAAATGCACTATCCAATTTTTCATGTGTGGAAAAGGTGATTCCCTAATATTTTCAAGGTTCGCATCAGTGTAACGTAGCAGAACTAGAATTTGGATAGCAGTCGGTCTGACTCCAAGTACTACTGCTTCCCATTTAAGAAAAAAAGACATAATATTCTGATATGTAAGTTGGTTAGATTATATTTTCATTGTTCATTGCTAATATTTTGGCTTAGATTTATTTGAACTATTTATCCCTTAAATATAGGCCTGTTCTCATCAGCATCCTTTTCTGGCCTGTGGAGAAGAAGGCTTTACCCCAGAGAGGGCTTATAAAAACCTAACATATTGAGTATCAGTGGGAGGTGTGCAGTTTTACAGGCTTGGATTTATGAACTATTGGTAGGTTCTTTCAATGTTCATATATGAAAGATACCTCTGCTGAGGACTAAAAATATAAAACACATTGGCTTTAAATGCAGGCTACTATTTATTACGTAGAACTTTATATGTTCTTTTATTTTGATCATTTTGAAGTATAAGGCTTGCTGATGGCAGTTTACAGCTGTGTGGCTGTTGGGAGCAGTCAAAGCAGCTGGAGACAAGCCATATGTCTCCATTTTCTCAGTAAAATGTAAGTGAATTATAGTGTATTTCTTCAGATTTTCTCTCATATTGTTACTACATAATGAAAAACATACCCTTGTACATACTATAAAGATTCTCTGTTTGAAATGAATTTTCAAAAGCTAATTTGAATTTCCGTGACCACTAGCAGATAAAAGGCCCAAACAGTCTTTTATTTGCTATAGCAGAAGGTAGTTCATGATCTTTATTTGAAAGCAATATCTGGAAAGATTGACAAGTCCTAGATGATGATGAGCTTCGCTTAATTTTCTGGATGCTCCTCTTTATTTTCTTTGCTTGGTTTCACCAGATTCTGTTGACTTCAAATGTAGATGAATCCTTACATCTCATCTTTGGCTCCTGGCTCTTCTTTTGCATTTCTTTCCTAATGTTTCTATCATGTTCCCCAATACACACCAGTGCTGTATGCTAGGTGTCATCTGTAAATGCCTGCCGCACAGACAGGAGTCTCTTTAGTCCCTCTAAAATGCCACGTATTTCTCTCCCCTTCTCCAGCCCTGGTCTGTTCTGAATATTCTGTCTTCAATATCTTATTTTGCCTTTAGCACTCAGACTTGAGAACTTGGAGTCCAACTTGATCCCCTTTTCTAGTTTTCTCTCTGGTATTGTGATTCACAGTGTCTTGGAAGTTCTCTAGTACACAGGTTTATCTTCTACCTTCCCTCCTTTGCTTTTTTTCTCTATTAATAATTCCATATCCATCACCTTCCAATTGAAACTACAACCTCAGGTGTACTGTAAGGAAATCCTTTTTCTTATTATTATTTTAAATATGACTTAGGAATGGAAGTCCTAATGTTCTAATCAGGTGCAGCAGCAGCAGCAGCAGTCAACTGTATCGCCTACATGGCTTTCCCTGGTTGTTCTCTAATCTTACTCCCACTATTCCCCTCCATTGTGTTCTTACAGCATTTTACACATAATCCTCTCTAGCAATTGCCTCATGTTTTATAGTGGTAATGGTGTTTTAAACTCTTTCCAACCACAATGAGCTCTTCAGAAGCAGGACCGTGTCTTACTCATTGTTGCTCTCTACTGTCAAGCATGATGCCTGACATTCCTTAGGAGACAAAAATGTCTGTTTAATTAAATCCAAAACTGTGAAGTTGAATTGAATTCCCCTCTAAGAAATATCTCCCAGTAAACCTGGCGAGTCTTTCAGGCTGTTTCTTGGTGTTCAAAGCACAGGAAACCACAAAGGGTGAAAAAGTGATTTAGAGCCTAGGTTGGGGATTGACACATATTATAGTTTTGTTAATTTTTAGGAATATTTTTAAGAGATTCACCTAATAATATATGGCCTGGCGTGCTGCAGTTCATGGGATTGCAAACAGTTGGACACGACTGAGCGACTGAACTGAACTGAACTGAAATGTCCTAAAAGAAAATAGGGCTTTGGAAAGGTAAGAAAGTATTGAAGTGACTGAGGAGTGAGGTTATTAGAGTCTGGAGTTTGGAGGTGGAGAAGGAAATAGAGATGATTGATAAAGAGAAATGGAGTCAAGAGAAGGAAAAAAGTCAAAGAGAGGAAACATAAAAGTTAACTCTGAGCCTCGAGGTCAGAAGGAATTGCTGCGTGTAAGGATTAGAAGTTCTTTGAGGTGACCCTGACCTTTTCACTCTGATTGCAGATAGAACCAACTCCTAGTAAAGTGTAAAGAGTGCATTTTTGGAACTTTCCAGGCCACCTAAGATCTATTGCATATGAGTTGCAATTCCTTTAAAAATTAATTATTGAGGTAACATTGATTAATAATATTACATTGTTTCACCTGTACAACATTCTTTTTCTTTATCTGTATACATTACCATGAGCTCACTGCAAAAATGTATTTTCTACCCATCACCATACAGTTGATCCCCTTTATCCATTTTGCCCTTCCTCTGATCCCTTCCCCTCTGGTAAACACTACTCTGTTTTCTGTATCTACGAGTTTGTTTCTGCTTTATTGGTTTGTAAATTTATCTTGTTTTTGTTTTCTTGCTTATTTTTTATACTCCACATATGAATGAAATTGTGTCATTTTTTTTTCTATTAGACCTATGTCACCTAGCATAATTTTCTCAAGGCCATCTATGTCGTTACAAATGGCAAGATTTCATCTTTTTTATGGCTGAGTAGTATTCTGCTATCTGTCTGTCTATCACATCTCCCTTATCCATTTATCTGTTGATGGGCAGATTGTTTATATATGTTGGCTATTGCAAATAATGCTGTAATGAAGATAAAGGGATGTAAATTGGATGGGTGTTAAAGTCCCCTACTGTTATTTTTGTTGCTATCATTGTCTTCCTTTAGTTCCATGATAAATTGCTTTATATACATTGGTGCTCCTATGTTAGGTGCATATATTAATCTCTGTTAAGTCTTCCTGATGAATTGTTCCACAATTCATCAGGAATTATATTTTTATTATAATATTCTGTCCATTTTTGTGTCTTGTTATCCTTTTTTATCTTGAAGACTATTTTGTCTGATATAAGCCTGTATGTGCTGGGCTGTACTTAGTTGCTCAGTCAGGTCCAGCTCTTTGCCACCCTATGGACTGTAGCCCGCTAGGTTCTTCTGTCCTTGGGGATTCTACAGACAAGAATTCTGGAGTGGGTTGCCATATCCTTCTCTAGCGGATCTTCCCAACCCAGAGATCAAACCCAAGTCTTCTGCATTGCAGGCAGATTCCCTACCATCTGAGCCACCAGGGGAGCCCATGAATACTGGAGTGGATAATCTATCCCTTCCCCAGGGGATCTTCCCAGCCCAGAAATTGAACCAGGGCATCCTGAATCACAGGCAGAATCTTTACCCACTGAGCTACCAGGGAAGCTCCAGGGCATGTATGTACCTGTTTTCTTTTGGCTGTTATTTGTTTGAAGCAGCATTGTCTGACCCTTCCATTTGGGCCAGTATTTGTGTCTCTTGGAGGCAGCATATAGTCTGATCTTGTTTGTTAATCTGTCCAACTGCTCTGTGTCTTTTAATTGGCAAGTTCAGTTTATTTATATTTAGTGTGATTGTCAATTAGTGAGAACTTAGTACTGCCATTTTTTACTTTTTTGGTTTCTCTGTCTCCATTTTTTCCTTTATGTTTCTGTACACCATTTTGGTTTGATGATTTTCTGTTTTTCTCAGTCTCCTATTTTTTAAAAAGCTATTTTGTGTCTCTGCTCTAGGTTTATATTTTGTGGTTACCATGAAGTTTGTATAAGCATCTCTTAGCTAGAAGTCCTTTTCCAGCTGAAAGCGTTTTCAGTTACCTATATGCGTTGACATTCTTTTCTTTTTCTCCCCTTATGTTTTTGTTGTCTTAAATGACCTTTTTTTGTGTTGTGAGGTTGTTACCAAACCGAGAGAGCTACAGCTATTTTTCTGCTTTCTGTTCCCCCTTTAACCTTTATACTCTAATAAAGTGTTTGAAAAGTTTTGTGTACTTTTGGCTATTTTGTTTCTGGTAAGTTTTTTCTAATATCTCTTGTAAGGCAGGTCTAATGTTGATGAATTCCCTCAGCTTTTGTTGGGGAAAATCTTTTTTTTTTCTTTTACGGCTGAGTGATAAACTTGCTGGATACAGTATTGTTGGGTGACAGTTTTTGTCTTTCAGTATTTTGCGAATGTCATCCCATTCCCTCATGGTTTTTGCTGAGAAATATGCTGATAGCCTACTAGGGGGTTCTTTTGTAGGTTACCATTCATTTTTCCCTTGCTGCCTTTACAATTCTGTCACTGACTTTTGACAGTTTTAATATTACATGTCTTAGAAAAGATCTTTTGGCATTGAGGTCATTTGATTTTCTCTAAGCTTCATGGACTTTTATATGCAGTTCCCTCGCCACACCTGGGAAGTTGTCAGCTATTTCTTTAAATAATCTGGTCACTTTGTCCTCTATTCTCTTATGGGAAACCCATTATCCTAATGTTACCCTTCCTAAAAGAGTCAGATAACTCTTGCAGGATTTCCTAACTTTTAAAATATCTTATTTTTCTTCCCTCTTCTCCTTGTATTGTTTCTAGATTTCTATCTTTGGGCTTACTAATTCTCTCTTCCATATGGTCTGCTCTATTTCCACTGCTCTCTAATGCATTCTTCTCATTTATTGTGTTCTTTAGCTCCAAAATTTCTGTTTTTTTTTTTTTTAAGAGTTTCAACCTTAGGTAGAGTGTTCCTTTTGTTCATTAATTTTATTTCTTAGCTCACTAAACTGCCTTTCTGAGTTTTCTTTCTCTCACTGAGTTTTTTCATGATAGCTATTTTAACTCTCTATCAGTTAGATGATAATCTTCTGTGACTGTAAGTTTGGTTTCTGGAGAATTGTCTTAGTCTTTTTTTTTTTTTTTTTTTGCGGTGTAGTGTTAACTGTGTTTTTTTATGTTGCTTGATGAGTTGTTCCTCCACTGATGCATTTGAAATTAAATGACAGGTTAGAGGTTGACTTTGTTCTTTGATTTTCTGGCAGATGGCACTATCACACAAGTTTTTTGTTTCTTTTACCTGAGTGACCACAAGTTATATTTGAGAGTGGCACTTTCCAGTCTCTGATCTCTCTTTAAGACGTGTGGCTCACAGGGGTTATTGGTGACTTGCTTCTGCCAGAGCCTCTATTGTCCCTGAGATGCAGAGCTCTTTCCTTGCACCTGGGATCCCCTGAGATACAGGCCTTACTAAAGAGGGAAGCAGACAGAGAGGAAAGAGCCAGGGTTGTGCAGGCACCTCTACCATATCCTGTTTTTGTAAAGTTCAGAGTCTCTGCCACTGCAGATGGGGGAGGGCAGGCACCAGGGTCATGGGCGCCTCAGTTGCTGGAGGGATGGGGTCTCAGGCTCCGGCTCCACTGCTGCCCCATTACCTGTTTCCATGGACACTGTTGTGGTTGAGTGGATGGAGCTGTGTGTGCCATCTTTCCTGCTGCTCTGGGTGTTCTGTAGATCTGGGCTCCATTGCCATGGCCAGAGGGCTGTGAGTACAGACACTCTCTCTGCTGTTCCCTCAGTCCCACCTTCTCTGTGTGATCCCACCCACTTGCCTTTAGATGTACAGCTGTGTGGGATTCTTGGCATCCTATTGTATTGGGCAGCAGCACCTTTGTTGGCTTACGGATGTTTGAATGGTTATAGGCTGAATACAAGAGACAGAAGTAGTTTTTCACTTCACCGTGTTTCTGACATCACTCCTAGGTTGCAAATCTTGAGAGATTTGGAGACTGAGATTGCTTTGGGCTACTCTTCTTCAAAACGCCTTTCCTTCACTAGGGAGGATAAGAAAACAGTGCTTAGAACTTATGTTTTCCAAATGCCAAAGTGATTTGAGAACAAAAGGTCTGTATAAATTCTATCCAACAAGTAGTGAGAAGGTAACATCTTGTGATCTTTCAGGCATTTAGAAATTGTTAATTTTATGAATTTAGATGGATAATATTATTGAATATTCTTTAATGAGTCTCTTCTAATCGTCTGCCTTTATTGAGTCTCCAGGGGCAAAACCATCTTAGGAATATGGTTGAACATAATTCTAGAGAGTTAGTTGAAGGGATTCATTCTTTAAGATATTTTATAATTTTAAATAATTAAAAAATTAGTTTAAGAGTTGTGATATGAGTGAAATGGGGCTAGAATGTACAATTTACACTGAAACTTTGATTTCAAACAAGATGTAATTTTGAAAATTTATTTGTTAAAAATCTGGTATTCTGTTTGGAGTTCAATTATTGGGATTTGGGAAGAGAAAGCAGAGAAGTACTTAAGTATAAATTTTAGTGTAAAACAAGTAGGAAGTGGCCATTTATACAGTTCACTTGGGTAACGGTTGGTGCCTAGATTGCTGTACTAATTGCTAACCTTTCTCCTAAGACAATATTGTTTCTATGGGGGTGGGAAGGGAAGAGTATATAGTATAAACAGTTTTATAACACAGAGGAGGGGATGTCTTTGGAAGTAGTCTCTCCTGAATTAACACAAATTAGTTATTTAAAAAAACACACTTTAAAAATTTCTAAGAAATAGTTTATTTTTAGATAGCAATGTATTCATATTGCTGGTATCAGTGTTTTAGCCTAATAATTCTATTCCACAGATATTCTTTTAAAAAAATGAGATATAGTTTATGTAGAGTGTGAAATAAGTTATAGGTGTACAGTATAGTAGGGCTTCCCTGGTGGCTCAGAGGTTAAAGCATCTGCCTGGAATGCTGGAAACCTGGGTTCGATCCCTGGGTCAGGAAGATCCCTTGGAGAAGGAAATGGCAACCCACTCCAGTACTCTTGCCTGGAGAATCCCATGGAGGGAGGAACCTGGTAGGCTACAGTCCATGGGGTCGCAAAAAGTCGGACACAATTGAGTGACTTCACTTCACTTCACTTCAGTATAGTAAATCACAATTTTAAATGTGATCCATTTATAGTTATTGTAGTATACAGACTCTATTCCCTATATTGTACCATATATCCTTGTAGCTTACTTGATACATGATAGTTTATACCTCATTATCCCCTACTCCTATATTGCTCTACATCTGTCTCTCACATATTGGTAGCCACTTCACTGATGAGCTCTCATAGTTTTCTCATAGTGTCTTTAGGATTTTCTAGGTATAGCATCATGTCATCTGCAAACAGTGATCATTTTACTTCTCCCTTTCCAGTTTGGATTCCTTTCGTCTCTTCTATTTTCTGATTGGTGTGACTAAGGCTTCTAATACTGTGGTGAATGAAAGTGGTGAGACTGGCATCCTGGTCTTGTTCTTGATCTTAAGGAAAAAAGATTTCAGTTTTTCTGTGTTAAGTATGATGTTAAATATGGGATTGTCATATTTGGGCTTTATTATATCAAGGTAGATTCCCTTTATGCCCACTTTCTGGAGAGATTTTAATCAGTAATACATGCTTAATTTTCTCAAAAGTATTTTTTCTGTATCTATTTAGACAGTCATAAGATTTTTATTCTTCATTTTGTTAATTGATTGATGTGTGGAGTTTGAAAAATTATTATCCCACTTGATAATGGTGGATGAGCATTTTAATGTATTGTTGGACTCAGCTTGCTAATATTTTTTTGAGGATTTTTGTGCCTATTTTTATCAGCGATGGGTATGTGTGGGTGTGTGGGTGTGTTTTCTAGCTTAGGCGCTCAGTCATGTCTGACTCTTTGTGACCCCATGGATACAAAGTGTTTAACTTTACTGCTGCAGTCTCATTACTGGTAACTGGTCTGTTTTTGTTTTCTATTTCTACCTGGTTTAGTATTAGGATATTGTGCATTGCTGATGATTTATCCATTTCTTCTTGGTTGTCTATTTTGTTGGTATATAGTTATCTGAGCAGTCTATGTGATGTTGATTATGACTTCTCCTTTTTTGTTTCTGATTTTATTAATTTGGGAACTCTCTCTTTTTTCTTGACGGATCTGGCTAAAATTTTATCAATTTTGTGTATCTTTTCAGAGAACTATCTTTTATTTTCATTGATCTTTTCTGTTTTGTTTCTATTTCATTTATTTTTGCTATGATCTTTATGATTTCTTTCTTTCTACCAACTTTGGATTTTGTTTGTTCTTCTTTCTCTAGTTACTTTAAGTGTAAGTTTAGGTGATTTTATTTGAGAGTTTTCTTGTTTCCTGAAGTAAGCTACAACAC
>SJYF01000047.1:4494820-4505108 GCA_006410515.1 Procapra przewalskii
TCTCTCGCTCGCCCGCTCTTGGGAGTTCTGCCCGGGAGCGATCGCCCAATAAAGGCTTTTTTCTCTCCATCGGTCCGTAGAGGTGATTTCTTTCCCGCGGCGTTTTCTTACAGTTACTTAGTAGTGAAAGCAAATTTCTTTGCTCTACTGACCTACAGGCTTGAAGGGACAAGACTATGCTTATATACCCCACTGTATGCAATACCCCACCATATGCAGTTTAATGAATTTGCTGACTTGCTTCCATAAAATGATTAGAAACACCTTTTTATGCCTTGATCTTATGTTGCAGATGCTTTGTTAAGTGTTTAGAAGAATCCAATTAAAATTCTGAGCCCAGAGGGCAGAAAATCAGAAACCCAAGGTATGTTCGTGGGACAAGTAGCCTCACTAATCGATTTGATTGTTTTTTCTAGAAAAACAATACTGGTCATACAAGAAATTTCAAATAAAAGGTTACAGAACATGCCTTGACCCTTGTTTCACATCTTAAACAGTATATTCTAGTATAATGTGACAAAGTTGTAAACATGAGATGAATGATGAATAAAGTTTTGATTTTAAATTTCTATATACCAGAGAAAATGGAGACTTTTCATGAGAATTGCTAGCTGTCAGGCCCTGTATGTGAGACAGCAAAAGAAACACAGATGTATAGAACAGTCTTTTGGACTCTGTGGGAGAGGGAGAGGGTAGGATGATTTGGGAGAATGGCATTGAAACATGCACAATATCATATATGAAATGAATTGCCAGTCCAGGTCCAATGCATGATACTGGATGCTTGGGGCTGGTGCACTGGGATGACCCAGAGGAATGGTATGGGGAGGGATGAGGGAGGGGGGGGTTCAGGATGGGGAACACGTGTATACCTGTGGCGGATTCATGTTGCTATATGGCAAAACCAATACAATATTGTAAAGTAATTAACCTCCAACTAAAATAAATAAATTTATATTAAAAAATAAAATAAGGCAACCAAATAAATATGAAGAAGAAAGAAAATGAATTCTTAAGGGTATGACACTTAAGATAAAAAATTTGAAGAAATGAAAAGAGAGAGAGAATCTAAAGGCAGTAACAAAGCATGGAGCAAGTGGAGACGTTCTCCAAGAGCCTTCTTTGACCACTCAATTTAAATATATCCCCTTTCTATGTCCTAGTAATTCAGACCATATTCTTGATCTGTAGATTTAGTTACTTCTTTGTCATCTGTCTCCTTCACTAAGTGGAAAGCTTTGTAAATGCAGAAGCCATGCTGTGTTTTATCCATCGCTGTGTCCTTATAACCAAGCACTATGCCTCCTGCTTGGTAGAAATAAATATTTGTTGAATAAATTAATAAATGAACAAATGAATGAAAGTGTAGAAAGAATGTGTTATAAATTCATGATTTTCCATTTTGATAATGTATCAATAGCAAAGATAATTCCAAAAAAGTAATTTATTCAAATAAAGTTATGCCTTTCTGTTTCAGGAATAAACACAAATACTCTTGGCATAACCCACCATTTTCTGAGAGATCTTTAGAAATTTGCACTTATCTATAGCTTTCTGAATATGGGAGGTGATCCAGGATATATCTGCTGGGTACATCAGAGAGATAACCTTAAGTTACATAAATAACCCAAATGTCAGGGTCCTGTTGACATAAAAGATTCTAGTATAGATATTAATAGAGAAAATTATTATTTATTTATTTTAAAATGTATTTTTAATTGGAAGGTAAGTTTTACAATGTTGTGTTGGTTTCTACCATATGTCAACATGAGTCAGCCATAGGTATACACAGGTCCCCTCCCTCTTAAATCTCCCTCCCACCTCCCTCCTCATCTTCCCCCCTGCTCAGGTTGTCACAGAGCACCTGCTTTGGGTTCCATGTGTCATACAGCATATTCCCACTGGCTATCTATTTTGTATATGGTGGTGTACATGTTTTAACACTACTCTCTCAGTTTGTTTCACCCTCTCCTTCCCCCACTGTATTCACAAGTCTGTTCTCTATATCTGCGACTCCATTGCTGCCCTGCAATTAACACACATATATATGGAATCTAGGAGGATGGTACCGAGAAAATAATTTATATTTAAAGATAAATAGTTGGCAAATTATACAAGTCTAAATTTCCCCAGAGCAATCCTGCAGAGTCGCAATTTGTGAGTTGGCAAAATTTGCTCTTTGGGAATGTCTCTTGCTCCCAGTTGCTCTGCTTTGCTGTGATGGGACCGCATGGTTCATGAGTCAATGCCATACTCATCCTGAGCACTCTAGTTATTAAGTCAGAGAGCCTATGAGTTAGCCACCATCTGGGGGAGGTGGACACTGTGTGGGCAGTGAGGTGTCAGATCAAATCTTTTTCCTCTCTTCCTTGCTTCTATCTTTAGCAGTTTAAGCAGCTGAGGATACACACGGCTCAGCCATGAGCCTTCACACATGGTGTGTATCTCCTCACATTGTGACATCTGCTTCCTTTAGAGTTACATTTTTATTCTTCTATTCAAGAAAAGCAAATGTCCTAGACTCTGTATTTAGGTAGTTTGATTGAAAACTCTGCTAGGGTAATCATGAGTTGCCATTTGCTGGTTTATAACTCTTGTTTGGCATATTTATTAATAGCTCGCCCTTTAAAATATTTTTATTTTGATGAAGTATGGTTGATTTAGAATTTGTCTTAGTTCTGCTATATAGCGAAGTAACTCAGTTATATATATATATATGTACATACTACACACACACACACACACACACACACACATACATTCTTTTTCACGTTTCTTTTCATTATTGTTTACTATAGGAAATTAAATATAGTTCCCGGTGCTAAATGGTAGGGACTTGTTGTTTATACATTCTATTAATATATATAGTTTGCATCTGCTAATCCCAAACTCCCAGTTCATCCCTTCCCCCGCCCTTTGCAACCACAAGTCAGTTCTCTCTGTTTGTGAGTCTTTCTGTTTTGTGGATAGGTTCATTTGTGTCATATTTTCGATTCCATATATAAGCCATATCACATGGTATTTGTCTTTGTCTGACTTACTTCGCTGAGTATGCACATCCATGTTGCTGCAAATGGCAATGTGTCATTCTTTTTTATGGCTAAACACTATTTCATTGCACATATGTACCACATCTTTATCCATTCATCAGTGAATATTTAGGTTGTTTCCCTGTCTTGGAATAATTCTTCCTTTTGCTCTCAAGAGTGTCCTGAGCTGAATTATGAATTAGCCCTAATTGTAAGTCATTTCTCAAGAAACTCTTCTGAGTTCCAAAATCTAGAAAAAGAATCATCAATTAGTGTTGAATAGTAGTAGACACTGGCTAAGTACATGCAGAGTATCCAGAAGTAACAAAGCAGGCTATCATCATGCATTTCTGATAAAGTCTTTTAAAGCAGGTTTCTAAATATTTATGGTTTACAGGGCTGTCTGACTATCCATGGGTGTTGGCTAGGACATAAATCAGCTGGCTTTAGGTAAAACTAGTAGGTCTGTTGACAATCTGAGAGATAATTCTTCAGAATCCATGTCCTATATATCTCCAATAAAGCAAAATGTAAATAAAATATTCAAGAACATCATAAATAACGGAACAAGGTAGTTTATAAAATTTAAAATTGGATTTCTGTTGGCAAAATAAACCGTATCTCCATTTTACAATATCAACCTCATGCTCCTTGAATGTGCAAGATGAAAGCAGCATTGGTGAACGAGGAGGGCTGTTCTATGTACTACATATGATGTGTGTGTGTATGTATTTACAAGTGTTTTCCTCATCAGACATTGAGCTCCTGTCCTGGGCTACCTCCCTCATCTTCCTTTAATTTATTCAGATTGGTGGGCAATTCTACAGAAATGCGGTTACCTTACTCTTTTTCCTGTTAACTTCGTATTATACATGGCAAAAATATTTCTTTACCGTTACTCTGTTAAAGGTCAGTTCATTTATTTTTGCCTCATGGAAAAAAAAATTGTACAAGCACCTGGTTTTCTAAGGATTCACATTTATGACTAAAGGCACATGTTTCCTGTACATATTTTCACATCATAAATTAAGCAGATTTTACCTTTCATCACAATTTTCTCTGTTCCTTGATGAGTAAGTAGGACACTGGCGGAAATAATTTCATGAATCTTTCTTTTTTTCTTGTGTTTAGCTAGAGTGAATATAGATAGAAAGCTTCAAAGAAGCAGGAATCATGCCCATTTTATTCAGCATTTGTACTTAGCATCCATCATAATGGATTGTACATGCTAAGTGGTGGTGGATGGGGTGCTCAGTCATGTCCGCAAGAAGACTGGAGTGGGTTGCCATGTCCTACTCCAGGTACATGCTTAGGTACCCAGTTAATATTTCTTCAGTATCAATGATCTCATGGGTTTTATGATAATAAAAGAAAGAAAAAAAGTGAAGTCCTCAGTTGTGTCTGACTCTTTGCGACCCCATGGGCTGTAGCCTACCATGCTCCTCCATACATGGGATTTTCCAGGCAAGAGTACTGGAGTGGGTTGCATTTTCCTTCTCCATCTATGATAATAGTCATAGATTTAAGCCACTGTCATATTCTACACTCCTAGCCTTTTATACTTTTGACACTTTCACAACCTCTTTTCTAAATAAGAAGAATCTTTTCCTTAAACCATTTCACAAGGTTTACTTTCCAGTCCACTCTAGATAAAGCAATTCAAGATAACACATGGATAAGGATGTAGAATTGTTTGCTAGCTCATTTGTTAGTTAATGTGATTCAAATTCTTGGCTCAGAGAACAGTTACCTTCCATTAACACAGTCATTCAACAGTGTGATTTACCTTCATGTTCATAAAGCCTATAATGTAGAATTTCACCATAAATACTGGGGGTGCTTCATTTATGGTTCTTTGTCAGGGATAGGAGGGAGTGCAACAGAAACCAACTAATGTTAATGTTGCATGATAAAATGTAACTTTCCTGAGGTACTAGGATGCAAAAGGAGCTACACACAAAGCGAAGGTCCTGTATTGAAATGAACAAAGCAGACAGATTTTTTTAGACTCTTGGACGTCTCAGGTACCATGACCCAGGTCAATTGCATAAAAGGATCCAGGGAAGACAAAAGCAGAGATTTGTGAATTCTTGCCTAGATTCCTACTTCTCCATGAGAAAGAGGTGAGAGTTGTAATGCCTCAATAGGACAACTCAGAAAATTTAAGATCTATCTGCAGATCCAGGTGAGGGGCTGTTGCTGTCAGTTAGTGGCAGGAGGGCAAAGGAAGAGAACAGAGGACTGTCTGAAATGTAATTCACTCTTAGTGGCAGTTGTGCAAAGAATACCTTTTCCCCATGCACCAAGGGTAGAACTCATAGGAAAGACAGAAATGGTGCTGCTGCTGCTATATCACTTTAGTCATGTTTGACTCTGTGCATCCCCATAGACGGCAGCCCACCAGGCTCCCCCGTCCCTGGGATTCTCCAGGCAAGAACATTGGAGTGGGTTGCCATTTCCTTCTCCAATGCATGAAAGTGAAGCTGCTCAGTTGGGCTTGACTCTTAGCCACCCCACGGACTGCAGCCTACCAGGCTCCTCCATCCATGGGATTTTCCAGGCAAGAGTACTGGAGTGGGTTGCCATTGGCTTCTCCAGACAGAAATGGTGGAGCCATGTCTAATTCTTCCCAAGAGAACCTTTCAGAGAACCTGAGAATTCAAAGAAAGAGTTTTGTATGGAACGGGTTACCTGGATTCCTGGGAATGTTAGGGCCAAAGAAGAGAGGGCTACCAAAAGAATATGTGTATTTGTCAAGATGCAGGAATTGTAGGGATTAAGCCTGCAGTGACTGGGATATTTTCTGATGAAATATGTGAGCATCTGAACATCTTTCACCGAGAGGGGCCTATTGCTAGTTGATTCTAGCCTTTCCTGTATGACTGCTATT
Source organism: Procapra przewalskii (assembly GCA_006410515.1). NCBI lineage: Eukaryota > Metazoa > Chordata > Mammalia > Artiodactyla > Bovidae > Procapra > Procapra przewalskii. Next base: position 4,500,740 of record SJYF01000047.1, read on the forward strand.
GACCCCAGCGCCTCTTTCCCACCTAGATTCAACCCCGGGGATGTCAGAAACTAGTTAGAGGAGACACGGTGAGTAGAGAAAGAGAGATGATGCCCCTACCCAGCTTCTCCGGCATTTCCACTTGCAAGTTCCTGTCAGTAGTAATCTGAGAGGAAAATTGAGTTTGCATTATTATCTAGGCCAAGATACTTTAGAGAACTGAGGCGGTTTTGGGATTTTAAAGTGACTGGAGGACATTTTATACTTAAATGAAAACAGAAACTTATGGGGTTTACTAGAGAGAATTTTCATGCAAGGGTAAGAGAAAATTATTCTTTTAGTGAATAAAGTTTAAAGGGACAATGGGAGATAAAGTTGCATTTTGATTACATCCCATAAGGCATGCTACATCAATTTTTCTGTTATTCTAGTTAAAGTGAAAAAGGAGAATTTATTAAAATATTGAGTTAGCCAAAAAGTTCATTCGGGTTTTTACATAACATTGTACAGAAAGGCCCAAATGGAATTTTTTGCCAATCCAGTTGTTTCTTATTGGAATTCATGTCAGGAAACATAGATGTATCTCACACAGGGAAATTACTGAGAATTGTAAAGCTGTTATAACCTTATTCACTCTCTCCCAAATCTGTTTCTCTTTGTATCTCATCTTCACTCTCTTCTCTGTGGATCAGCTTATCTCAGCTCTTCCATGGAAGAGCTGCAAACCATCGTAAAGGTCATTTCAGTTCAGGTTCCAAAGAAGTTAATTGGCATCTCTAGGTTTCATTCCAAATTTCTCATCGGTGGAAAATTTTCTGAGTTTCTCTTCACTTGTATAACTCTATGTCTTTGGGTCCAAGAGTGTGTGATTCTGGCATGACTGCAGGGACCCACAACTGTCAGGGGAGACCAAAAAGTTCTCTGAAAATAGGGGAGTTTGTTGTACAGGAATTCCATCTTTGTTTACTACAAAACCATGTGGTATAGAGGCCATGGGAAGAATGTTGGTAGCTCAGTTATTGGCAGTTTATCTGGGGTGTAAGAGTATTTGGTTTTGTAGGTTGAAATCATCTCAGAAATGTCAGTGATTCTAGGTATATATGTTTTACAGTATATTCTGCTAATTAAACATCTTAATAAAACTTCCTGGAAAGTGTACTTGTTCTGTATTTCAGATTATGTCTGGGGTTTCTAGGAAAGGGGATCATACTGACTGATACTTACTTGAGAAAAATCACGTAGATTTGCATGGATCGATGCATAAACTTGGTCAGTTTGATCATGACGCTTCATTTCCTTGATATAGTCTTGTATTCTTACTTGTATTTTGAGCTGAGGAGACAGCTTTTGGAGTTTGGGAGCGTTGATGTGGTTAGAGTTTTCAGAGAAAAATATTGGAGAAAGCTACAGAGAGAGACTGAGAGGAAGAGGGAGAGGGTGCTCCAAACATGTCTGAGAGTCTGGGATCTTCAACTGACTTCTCAAAGCTGTGAAAATAACTACCACAAAGGGGCAATCGAAACAGTACCCTGAACCTAGAGAGGGTCAGAAATTGTTGGAATTCCCATCAGCCACATGGGGGTGGGTGTTGGGCAAGTATTCAGAAGGTTATTTATTGCTTCATTATTGAGGCAAAATTAACTCCATACTAAAGGCAAAAGATTGAAGGCAGAAGAAGGGGGCAACAGAGGAGGAGATGGTTGGATGGCATCACTGACTCAATGAGTGTGAGTTTGAGCCAACTCTGGGAGATAGTGAAGGTCAGGGAAGCCTGGCATGCTGCAGTCCATGGGGGTTGCAAAGACTTAGCAACTGAACAACAACAAGATTGCTTTGGTTCTTCCTAACAAAGTTTCAAATAAATTCTTACAAAGATCGGATATTGTAAAGTAATTGCATCTCAGAATAGAGGTTTGGAAATCTTAGCAACAGACACAAAATAATACTTGCACCTGGATTTTTTAAATGAGGTTTCTCTAGACATAGAACTGCCTAAATTGAAGCAAGAGGGCTGAGCCTCTGTACCTCTGCGATGACTGATATTTGGGGACAGGACAACCCAGGAATCACTTAAAACTCTTACATATTAAGACAGTTTATGGGCAGTTTCACCACTTTTTACTTTTATTTGCATAGAAAAAAGTCAGACGTGGGTTTTGAAAAAAATAATGTGCCTTGAAAGAACCTGAAAATCATGTCAAGTTCAACATATTCAACTTTCAGATTAAGAGTAGGAGGTGAAGGTGAGTGCTTTGTTTGGTGGAACAGAAGAAAGTGATGAGGATTCTAGAATTCTGGTCTTCTATCTTCACCCCAGTTCATTTTCATTCTTAGAATCTCTCATGTCTAGACAACTATGGAATTGCAAGTTGTTTCCCATAGTTGAAAGTTTTAGAATTTGGTCTCTACTGTAATACACTGTAGAGGTTAACCCTGTGATTGCAGTTTGCCTTTCAAGATACTTTATTCTTTTTTTTATTTTCTAGAACTACTGTTGCTTTGTGTAGGACCAGGATAGTAAATAGATTGAGGTTTTAAGTTCCAGGAGTAGATTGGTGAACATATATAATCTATTGTACTTTTTCCCTGGAAGATTGTTTTGAGTAAGTTTGTTGTTTTTTCTTTCTGAGTTTAACAAAAATCACCTGGGTTAAAGTGAAGGTTCACAGAAATGGCTCAAATTCTGTTTTGAAATGGGCTCTTTGGTTGGATTATCTCAAGTTTGGGTATTGAGCACCCTTCTCCTATAAAGCTACCCTTGTTTCAGCTAACAGGTTTTTTGAATCCACCTGCATTCAACCACAGGGAGTTTTTCTGGCAACTGGAAAAGGCTACTGGTTTTTGGTCTCCCTGCTTGTTATTCTGCTTACTAAGAATTCTCTGAAATGCACAGTTGACTTCCAGGTTAGAGTGTTTCTGGAAATAAATTGTTTTCAATTTGATATTTAAATCCCATGGTCTTTTACTGAGAGCTTATAATGCGCTAAGTGTTGGGTTATGTGTAGGGATACAAAAATGTTCAAGATAGGATATCTGCCCTGAAGGAAATTGATCTAACTGGGATACAATAAAGACCTTGGCAAATAATTTTGCTATTAAGGAATGTGTTTTATAAAGATGTGCACAGGTCTGTAGTTTACAGAGAAAGTTATGGGAATAACGTTGATGTAAATGAGGCATTAGCAAGTTGTGGTATCTTTGTCAGAAGGCTGCAATTAATACACTTAGGGAGTGGTCAACTGATTTGCCTAATTTGCATGGTAAGCAGAAATGATTTCCAAGGCTAGCTAGCAAATACTGTGGACCATGAAGGAAATGGATACAGAAGGTGAATCTCCATGCAGTGCTTAGGAATTGGGAAGCAGAGGGTTGAATAGAGCAGACACAAAGCAGAGATAAGCTTTTGGTGGTGAGGAGAAACAAATTGAATGAATAAGTAATGCCTGCTTAGGATGACAACCCCCTGAAGCTGTGGGAATCTGAAAGTGAGGTGAGAAGCTGGGAATGAAGGATAAGCATACCAACCCTCCTTAGTTTAATTTGACACTTCCCCGGAATGTATGTTATGTAACATTTCCTAAATTACCTTTGGGTTTAGAATAAATGTTAGTGGTAAATTTACTACTATTGTATGTTCAGTACGCATTTCTAAAGAGACTGCATTTAATTAGGATTGTGTTGCAGTTTGCCTATCAAATAGACATATAAAATATCCTGCTATTGCAGGATTGACATCAATGTTTGAATTAGTTTCAAATGCCCCTTCCACTTCCCAGGAACTCCTCCTTTTTATATTTTAAAATAAAATAGTTCTTGAGAATGCATTATCCATAGCACACTGAATATGGAGTTATGTTTGGTTTTGTCAAAGCAATAATTTACTGCAACTTAGTTTTTTAGAGAGAAAGTAGGATGAGGAACAGAAGGGTGAGAAAGAGGTGGATGTCTCTGCATCTCACTATGTACCTGCTCCTTGCTTTTCACACTCATCTTCACGATTTGTTCTCCTTTCCCGATATTTAAAAATTTTGAAACATTTTAAAGAACACTTGAATACCTTTCTCCTAGACTTCCAAATTGTTCACATTTTGGTGTTCCACTTTACCACATACACAGCTGGTCCTCTTCTCTTTTACTTTGATTTCTCACAGTATCATTATGAACTCAGATTTTAAAAAAAAATCAGTGTTATCTATTACTGTCCTTATTTTTGCTGTAAACATCAAGTTAAAGAACCCTAATTCTACCTGTAGATGTCAATACTCTATTCCAAGAGACTTCTATCATTTTATGCATCAGTAGATCTGGGAAAAATGGGTTAAAGTAAACTGGTGTATTTTATACAACCAAAAGGGCTTTGGATACTTGGAGTATTGGGGTTATGTAGGAT
>SJYF01000047.1:4564241-4581106 GCA_006410515.1 Procapra przewalskii
TAAGGAATTGAACCTTATTTTTCACATGGACAGCTCTGAGATTGTGGGATTTACTCGGTACACAAATGAAAATTTTAGTTTAGGCACCCATGCCCACATGACAGATATACAAACACTTTCAGGGTGGTGATGATTACTGCTTCTACTGCTCAATTTGTGGTAGAATGAATAGAAGCATCATTAGATCAGTGGCCTGCAACTATTCTGGTGGTTATTTGAGCACACAGGTGACATTTTTATGTTCCTTTACATAGAACGTAATAGAAATACCCCAAGTTATAATTCATTTAACCTCCAGTGAATGTTCTTTATCCTATGTGCTATAAGGAAATGTTTACTCTTTATAATTGTTATTAGAAAATTGGTCTGAGCAGAAACTGGGGCTCTCTTTTCTGGTGTCACAGGCCATCCAGTTTCCCCAGAGCCTCCTTTTTAGAGAGCGCAAAGGAGGAGATGATAGTTTTTATTCAGAACAGCTTGGGAGAAATGGTTTTAATTGGAAGTGAAAGTGAAAGCCACACAGTCATATCGGACTCTTTACAACCCCATGGGCTATTCAGTCCATGGAATTCTCCAGGCCAGAATACTGGAGTGGATAGCTGTTCCCTTCTGCAGGGGATCTTCCCAACCCAAGGACTGAACCCAGGTCTCCCGCATTACAGGCAGATTCTTTACCAGCTGAGCCACCAGGGAAGAAGCCCTTTAGCTGGAAAGGCCTGCAGTAACTTTAGTTTAGACATACTTGAATTCTACCCACACTTCCGAGGTTAAGAAAGATTAGATCAATTATAGAAAATAAGAGGCTGAATTTTTCCATTTTTAATGTCCATCTCAGTAAACATATCTTCTTTTAACTTGTTAATGTATCACTGAACCTATAAACCTTTTAATAACAAAGAAACTTAATTTCCATATCAGGGATAGAAAGGCAGTTTTGCAGGTTTCCTGCATGTGTCTGCACAGAGTTGGACTCAGACACACTGTTCTGATCTCCAAAATCATGGAGCACCAGCCTTGTTAAGATTATAGGACTCTTAGGGTTATACTCCCTGTCTATGGCCAAAACTTCCATTTGCTGAGTCCCTTGGACATTTACCCTTCTGATAGTCCATTCAAACACTTGTCATCCATTTGCATACTTTTTGGCTATCTTGAGGGGACTAAATTATATTGTTATTGATATTCTTTTCTCTCTGCCTTCCCTTTTTTGCCTCCCTCTTGTCCTTCCTTCCTCCCTCTCTCCTTTCCTTCCTTCCTTCTTTTCTCACTTTCTTTTTACAACCAGCTAAGTTGTAAAGTTTGCAAACATTTTTTACTGCTTCTGCCTTTCCACTGAACAAGTCTATAAATACGCCCAGAATTTTCAAAGGAGAAAATGCAGATTACATTTTCAATGGGTACAAACTTGGGTAAGAATATTTTAATCAAAACAGAATCACAAAAATATCAGAATATTCAATTCTCTAAGAATATTCAAGGTTAGTAAAAACAGTGGTTTTATAAAATCAAATTTCTGAAAATTTTCAGATATAAGATGTTGGAAAAGAATTGTGAAAACTGGTGGAATTTCCAATCCCATAGAACTGAATTACATCTTCAACTTACTCATTTTGATGTAACATTATTCTAATTATGACTTATACGTTTCCTATTAGTGCTATTTTATTTATAGATTTCAATAAGTCTTTGTACTGCCAAAATTAATGTCAGAGTAATCTGAGAAACATGAATATGTGTTACACCAGGTCCAAGAATCATAAGTGTATTTCAAGCAACCCAAAAAATAATTTGGAACAAATGAAAAGTGAGCTTCTATTTCTGGGTATTTTGTTACAGCTTTTAGACTGAGTGTGGCAATACCCAGCTTCTCTTATCTTTACTTAAAATTGATTCAGAGTAGACTTTTAATGAGAGATAATAGTAAAGATAGTTTTTATTTATTCTTCCAAATTTCTTTTACCTTTTAAAAAGACAATAATTTAGTAACTTTGGTTTAAATTCTTATGAATGTATAGACATACATTAAAAAATAAAGTTAAGGGAATATATAAAATTTACCCAAAGATTAGAGGCAGTCCTTAATTAAGTTATTAGAGTGCATTTAAGGGGATATTATTGCCCTTGTATAGTTGAGTATATCCTGGAAATATGTGTAACTGTTGTTGAACACTTGTTTGTTTTGAACACATCTATAAGAAATTCCAATGTTAGCTGGGTTCTTATGTAAACTATAGTAGTATCTCTTATTCTTTTATCCATCATAGCACTCATGCAGTAAATTAGCAGAGGAAGTTTTAAAATATACAGATTACCAGGGTGCATTTTCAGACCAATTAAATCAAAATATGATGATTAGTACCCAGACAGTGATCATTTTTCAAAGCTTTCTAAAGCCTTTTGTCAACTTAATGTAAATTTCATAATAGAATGAATTTTACTTCAGTTAAGATAGTAATATCTGATGACTAAGCACAAATATTTATCCAGAGAATTCTGAGCACTGCTTCCTCCTTCTGTATTGGCATAAAGTTTGAAATATAAAGTATACTCTGCTGGGAACTGCAGTGTAAAGTTATGCATTAGGTGTTGTTCATTTTCATCAGCTTTTAAAGCTATGGCACTACGTTTGATCTCTCATATTTTTATGAAATCTACAAGATTATATGAAATGTCTGAGGCTACTGTTTGTGATCAAAATAATTTTATTCAGTAAACAAAGTAGTTTGAACCAAGAAAATTCTGTTAAATATGAAAATATTTAATTTTCCTATAAACCTGTGAAATTTATTACATGTAATTAAAAAGAAATCTAATATGCAGTAAAATCATATGCATGTCTACTATGATGTATAGTAGGAAAATATAAAACTTTCTTAAAATGGATTATAATCTGTTAGCAGATTTATATACATTTCTTGGCATAGGAAACTTAAAATTGTTGCTAAAATATCCAGCATTTGATATGCAATTTAATGGATGGTATAACACTGTGAGAAATGTATACAATTTTGCTATGATTTTTAGAAAAGAAATACACATCAATTGTGCTGTGATTCATGGGGTTGTGAAGAGTCAGACACGACTGAGTGACTGAACTGAACTGAACTGAACACAATAATTTGCTATATGAGGATAAGAGTGCTAAATTCCAGGGATAAAAGCCTCTTGATGAAGGTCAATGAGGAGGGTGAAAAAGCTGACTAGAAACTCAACATTCAAAAAACTAAGATCATGGCATTCAGCATTGCTGGTTCATCAAAAAAGCAAGAGAGTTCCAGAAAAAAAAAAAAAACACATCTATTTCTGCTTTATTGACTATGTCAAAGCCTTTAACTGTCTGTATCACAATAAACTGTGGAAAATTCTTCAAGAGATGGGAATACCAGACTACCTGACCTGCCTCTTGAGAAACCTGTATGCAGGTCTAGAAGCAACAGTTAGAACTGGATATGGAACAACAGATTGGAAAGGAGTTTTCCAAATAGGAAAAGGAGCATGTCAAGGCTATATATTGTCACCCTGCTTATTTAACAGAGTACATCATGAGAAACGCTGGGCTGGAAGAAGCACAAGAAGGAATCAAGATTGCCAGGAAAAATATCAATAACCTCAGATATGCAGATGACACCACCCTTACGACAGAAAGTAAAGAACTAAAGAGCCTCTTGCTGAAAATGAAAGAGGAGAGTGAAGAAATTGGTTTAAAGCTCAACATTCAGAAAACGAAAATCATGGCATCCAGCCCATCACTTCATGGCAAATAGATGGGGAAACAGTGGAAATAGTGTCAGACTTTATTTTGGGGGCCTCCAAAATCACTGCAGATGGTGACTGCAACCATGAAATGAAAAGACGTTTACTCCTTGGAAGGAAAGTTATGATCAACCTAGATAGCATATTAAAAAGTAGAGACATTACTTTGCCAACAAAGTTCCCTCTAGTCAAGGCTATGGTTTTTCCTGTGGTCATGTATGGATGTGAGAGTTGGACTGTGAAGAAAGCTGAGTGCCGAAGAACTGATGCTTTTGAACTGTGGTGTTGGAGAACTCTTGACAGTCCCTTGGACTGCAAGGCGATCCAACCAGTCCATCCTAATGGAGATCAGTCCTGAGTGTTCATTGGAAGGACTGATGCTGAAGCTCAAACTCTAATACTTTGGCCACCTGATGCAAAGAGCTGACTCATTTGAAAAGACGCTGATGGTGGGAAAGATTGAGGGCAGGAGGAGAAGAGGACAACAGAAGATGAGATGACTGGATGGCATCACTGAACAATGGACATGAGTTTGAGTAAACTGCAGGAGTTGGTGATGGACAGAGAGGCTTGACGTGTTGTGGTTCATGGGGTCGCAAAGAGTCAGACAGGACTGAGTGACTGAATGACAACAACAAAGAGCTTTTTAAGAGTAACTTTATACCTAAACTTACCAGTAACTTGAAATAAAAGTATTTTGTCGTGTTTATTCTCAAAGTAATTTTAAAAAGATCAAGTTACTTCAAAATTTTATGTGCTATTTTCCTGATAGCATTTCATTTTCTCATATTATCTTTTTGCATTTGTAGGGTTGGTTTTTATTACATATGGTTCATAGTAGATTTTTGTTTCGTCATTCCTAGACTCAAGGCAATGCAATATTCTTTCCATGTGTGGTGCATTTTAAATCATTTAAACTATATTCTACCTTTCAGACAAAGATTTGAACTAGAGGACTAGAATGATCAGATCTGGGTTGATTTCATTTCAGTAACTTAACATTGCCACAATTTTATAGATTTCTAGCAGAATATTAGGTATAAACTTGACAGACATTGTCTTGTCCCCACCAAATTATAGATGAGAAAAATGCAGACCCAGTTTGACTAAATTACCTCTTCAATCCTATTTCCAGTTTCTAAACCTCATCCATTAATAAATTCAAGTATTTAATACTTAGTAAAAGGAAGTGGATAAATTTGTTCAATTATGAATATAATACATCAAGGCAGTTAAAAGCTGAAAACAGAATAATCTGCTTGCTAAATAACTCAACATTGGGTGAATCTACTTTGCAAAGCCATAATAAGCCCAATAAAGACTGTTTTGATTTGGGGAGAAGAGCTTTGAGCTTATTTAGATCAAATAAGTACATACTGTTTTACAGACAATTTTTTAGAATAGTTTTAAGTTTGCAAAAAAACTGAGAGGAATGTAGGTTTCCCAAATACCCTCTTACCTCACACATGTATAGTCTCCCCCATTATCAATATCACTTACCAGAATGGCACATTTCTTACTAAGGATGAATCTACATTATCACCTCATAATCATCCAAAGTTCATAGTTTACTTTAGGGATTATTCTTGGTATTATATATTCTGTGGACTTGGGAGACATGTTTAATGACATATCAGTTATTACAGTATTAAACAGAGCAGCTTCCTTGCCCTAAAGGTTGTCTGTGCTCTGCCAATTAATCTCTCTACCACCCTGCTCCCCAGTAGGTGCTCATCTTTTTATTGTATCCATAGTTTTACTTTTTCTCCGTAATATCATATATTTGGAATTGTATAGGATATAGCCTTTCAGATTGCTTATTTCACTTAGTAATAGGCATGTATGATTCCTACATGTCTTTTCATGGCTTAATAACTCATTGTTTGTGTGCTGAATAATACTCCATTTTCTGAAGGTACTATGGTTTATTTATCCACTCACCTAGTGAGGGACATCTTGGTTGCTTCCAAGTACTGTCAATTATGAACAATGCTGCTATTAACATTATGTGCAAGTTTCTGTGTGGATAGAAAAATTTCAGCTTCTTTAAGTAAAAGCCAAGGAGTATGTTTACTGAATTGTATAGTAAAAATATATCTAGTTTGGTAAGAAATGCCAACATGTCTTCCAAAGTGGCTGAACCATTTTGCATTCCCACCAGCCAAGTCTAATACCTATTATTCAACATCCTTGTCAGCATTTGGTATTGTTGGTGTCCTAGATTTGACCATGCTAATAGGTGTATGGAGGTATCTGATTGTTTGAATTTTCATTTGCTTGATAATGCATCATTTTAAATGCATATTTGCCATCTGTAAATATTCTTTGATGAGATCTATGTTAAGGACTTTTGCCTAGTTTTTAATTAAACTGTTTTTCTTATTGTTGAGCTTTAAGAATTCTTTGTATTTTTGGATAACTTCTTTATCACATGTGCCTTCTGAAAATATTTTCTTCTCTATCTTGTCTTCTCAGTCTTTTGAAATTCTTTTACAGAGCAGACTGTTTAATCTTAATCAGTCCAGCTTACCAGTTATTGAAAATTTATTTCAAGGATTGTATCTTTGGTGATCTTTGGTGTTTGTTTAAACAGGCATCATCATCTTTGGTGTTTATTTAAACCCTAACCCTAGGTCATCTAAGCTTTCTACTATGCTATCTTTTAAAAGTTTTATAGTTTGAGATTTTACATTTCAGTCTAATTCGTTTTCAACTATTTTTGTGAAGGATGAAATGTAGTGTCTACATTCAAGTATTTACAGGTGGATTCCCAAGTGTCTAAGCAGCATTTGAAGAAAACATTATCTTTGCTTCATTATATTGCCTTTTCTCTTGTCAAACGTCAGTTGACTACATACATGGAAGTTTTCAGTTCAGTCTCTCAGCTGTGTCCAACTCTTTGTGGCCCATGAACTGCAGAACGCCATGCCTCCCTGTCCATCACCAACTCCTGGAGTTCACTCAAACTCATGTCCAGTGAGTTGGTGATGCCATCCAACTCTCTCATCCTCTATAGTCCTCTTCTTCTCCTACCTTCAATCTTTTCCAGCATCAGGGTCTTTTCAAAACAGTCAGTTCTTCGCATCAGGTGGCCAAAGTATTGGAGTTTCAGCCTCAGCATCAGTCCTTCCAATGAACACTCAGGACTGATCTCCATTAGGATGGACTGGTTGGATCTCCTTGCAGTCCAAGGGACTTTCAAAAGTTTTCTTCAACACCATAGTTCAAAAGCATAAATTCTTCAGCTCTCATCTTTCTTTAGGTCCAACTTTCACATCCATACATGACTACCAGAAAGACCATAGCCTTGACTAGAGGGACCTTTGTCAGCAAAGTAATGTCTCTGCTTTTTAATATGCTGTCTAGGTTGGTCATAACTTTTCTTCCAAGGAGAAAGCATCTTTTAATTTCATGGCTGCAATCACCATCTGCAGTGATTTTGGACTGCCAAAGAATAAAATCTGGCACTATTTCCACTGTTTTCCCATCTATTTGCCATGAAGTGATGGGACTGGATGTCATGATCTTTGTTTTCTGAATGTTGAGCTTTAAACCAACTTTTTACTCTCCTCTTTCACTTTCATCAAGAGCTCTTTAGTTCTTTTTCACTTTCTGCCTTAAGGGTGGTGTCATTTGCATATCTGGGGTTATTGATATTTCTCCTGGCAATCTTGATTCCAGCTTGTGCTTCCTCCAGCCCAGTGTTACTCATAGTACTCTGCATATAAGTTAAATAAGCAGGGTGACAATATGCAGCCTTGATGTACTCCTTTTTCTATTTGGAACCAGTCTGTTGTTCCATGTCCAGTTCTAACTGTTGCTTCCTGACCTGCATACAGATTTCTCAAGAGGTAGGTCAGGTGGTCTGGTATTTCTATCTCTTTCAGAATTTTCCACAGTTTATTGTGATCCATACAGTCAAAGGCTTTGGCATAGTCAAAAAAGCAGAAATAGGTTTTTTTTTTCTGGAACTCTCTTGCTTTTTTGATGATCCAGCAGATGTTGGCAATTTGATCTCTGGTTTCTCTGCCTTTTCTAAAACTGGCTTGAACATCTGGAAGTTCATGGTTCACATACTGTTGAAGCCTGGCTTAGAAGATTTTTAGCATTACTTTGCTAGTGTGAGAGAAGAGTGCAATTTTGCAGTAGTTTGAACAATTCTTGGCATTGCTTTTCTTTAGGGAAAAAAATAATTGGAACAAAACTAACGTTTTCCAGTCCTGTGACCACTGCTGAGTCTTCCAAATTTGCTGGCATATTGAGTACAGCACTTCCACAGCATCATTGTTCACCCAAGACAGACGGGTCATGGTGGAGAGTTCTGATAAAACATGGTCCACTGGAGAAGGAAATGGGAAACAATTTCTCAGTATTCTTGCCTTGAGAAGCCCATGAACAGTATGAAAAGGCAAAAAGATAGAACACTGAAAGATGAACTCCCCAGGTCAGTAGGTGACCAATATGCTAGTGGAGACCAGTGGAGAAATAACTCCAGAAAGAATGAAGAGATGGAACCAAAGCAAAAACAACACCCAGTTGTGGATGTGACTGGTGTTGGAAGCAAGGTCTGAAGCTGTAAAGAGCAATATTGCAAAGGAACCTGGAATGTTAGGCCCATGAATCAAGTCAAATTGTAAGTGATCAAACAGGAGATGACAAGAGTGAAGGTCTACATTTTAGGAATTAGTGAAGTAAAATAGACTGGAATGGATGAGTTTAACTCAGATAACCATTATATCTACTACTGTGGGCAAGAATCCCTTAGAATAAATGGAGCAGCCATCACAGTCAACAAAGGATTCCAAAATGCATCACTTGGATGCAGTCTCAAAAATGACAGAATGGTCTTTGTTCATTTCTAAGGCAAACCATTCAATATCATGGTAATTCAAGTCTATGCCCTGACCAGTAATGATGAAGAGGCTGAAATTGAATGGTTTGATGAAGACCTACAAGACCTTTTAGAATTAACACCCCCAAAAGATGTCGTTTTCATTATAGGGGACTGGAATGCAAAAGTAGAAGTCAAGAAACACCTGGAGTAACAGACAGATTTGGCCTTGGAGTACAGAATTGTCATGCGAGTGTATATCCCCCCATTTTTGTCTCATCACAACAAAGATTTGGAGTGATGGACACTAAAGCGGCCTCGGTGTGTCACAGCTCTCAGGTCTTGGATAGACTGTGTTATAGCTCTCAGACAAATCAGTGTTACAGCTCTATTTTATTTAGAAGATAGCAGGAAGATCCATCTTCAAGGCATGAGGGCACCTCAATCCAAAGATGCGAAGAGAAGAGTGCCCCAGTGCCCAGGAGAGAGACAGAGAGCTATCACATGGTCTAACCAAGACCCAAGAGCTGTGCCACGCTGAGGGGGCTTTAATGTCCATCACTCGAAATCTTTGTTGTGACGAGACAAAAACCGAGGGGCATACACTCTCCTGACAGAATGAAGCAGGGTAAAGGCTAATAGCATTCTGCTAAGAGAATGCACTGGTAGTCATAGCAAACACTCTCTTCCAACAACACAAGAGAAGATTCTACACGTGGTCATCATCAGATGGTCAACACTGAAATCAAATTGATTATATTCTTTGTAGCTAAAGATGGAGAAACTCTATACAATCAGCCAAAACAAGACTGGGAGCTCACTGTGGCTCAGATCATGAACTTGGAAATGTTGCAGAACTATGAAAGATGTTGGGCTTCTTGGCCTCTGGAAGAGAAGAATTCAAACTGGGCCTGAGACGAGGCCTGATTGCTCAGAGCTTTTGTGTAATAAAGTTTCATTAAAGTATAAAGGAGATAGAGAAAGCTTCTGAAATAGACATCAGAATTGGGCAGAAAGAATGTCCCACCTGCTAGTCTTTAACTGAATGTTATATAGTTACTAGCAGTCTGTCAGTGAAAGAAAGGAATGTCTCAAAACTCAGATAATGGCACCAGGTCCCTCACCCACAAGATGCATTTTGAGATAATCTTGGCACCAGGGGAGTCATCTGGGGCCATAAACAATTGACTTGAATCTTGCATAAAGGCAGATTACCATACAAATAGTTCCATTTACATGGATTAGGAGAACAGTGTATGAGGCTAACATATGGTTCTGAGCCTAAATCTGAGCTTTTAGGAGGAATGGACTTGAAGATAGAGTCTGGGGTAAATGCATAGTACATTAACATAGTTTAAGACAAACATTTTCATAAGAAAAATGTTTTGGTTATCTCAAGATTTGAGAAAAGTTCAGTTCAGGTGGAACCATGTGTCATTATGGCAACACAGTATTTTAAGAAAAACCTCTTTTAAAATTTGTATAGAGAAGGGGAAGAAATATATCACTAGTTTGTTTCCTCCTGCCACTTAAGAGAGAGATTAAAAAAAAAAAATGTCTAACACTTGCAGTCTATATTCTGTTTGGAGACCCCCGGCCTTCCTGCCTTCTACCCTCTCAAACTCATTATTGCCAAATTTAGACTTAAATTGAAGAAAGTAGGGAAAACCACTAGACCATTCAAAGTGAAAGTGAAGTGAAGTCGCTCAGTCGTGTCCAACTCTTTGCGACCCCATGGACTGTAGCCTACCAGGCTCCTCTGTCTGTGGAATTTTCCAGGCAAGAATACTGGAAGGGATTGCCATTGCTTCTCCTGGAGACCTTCCCCACCCAGGGATTGAACCCAGGTCTCCAGCATTGCAGGCAGATGCTTTATCATCTGAGCCACCAGGGAAGTCAAAAGTAGAAGGGACTGTGAAGTAGCTCAGATCAGCTCATATCTGGCCTTGTGACCCACAGTAAAGAATCTTGACATTGACATTGAAGTTGCTCAGTCATGTCCGACTCTTTGCGATCCCATGGTCTGTAGCCTACCAGGCTCCTCCGTCCGTGGAATTTTCCAGGCAAGAGCACTGGAGTGGGTTTCCATTTCCTTCTCTATGAGATCTTCCTGACCCAGGGATCGAACCTAGGTCTCCTGTATTATAGGCAGACGTTTTACCATCTGAGCCACCAGTATCAAATCCCTAAATCAAATCCCTTATGATTATATAGAAGTATGCACAGACAGCTAGCAAAAAGGTGCAAATGATGTGTGGGTAGGGCATATGGAGTGCTGAGGGTATTGCAGTTCATTGAGGGGATCCATGGGTGAGATATTCCCAGTGGTTCAGTTATGGGCTTCTTGATGGAGTCCACCATACCATTAGTAGGATCTGAGTTCCTTTATTGTACCCCAAGTGTTCTGTCTTCTGTGCTTCTCAATCCTAAATCATACAGCTCACGAGTTAGTATTGTGAATGGGGTGAGAGAGAACTTAACCTCTTTGGCAGAATCTTGCAGACCTGGGAAAGTCAAATGCTCTCTCTTTTCCTCATAGGAGATGTCACAGGCTAGGAATATCTGTTAGCTCTAAGGTATGCTGCCTTGGACCATAAAGAAGGCTGAACACCAACAAACTAATGCTTTTAAATTGTGATGCTGGAGAAGAATTTTGAGAGTCCCTTACACTGCAAAGAGATCAAACCAGTCAATCTTAAAGGAAATCAACACTGAATATTCACTGGAAGAACTATTGCTGAAGCTGAAGCTCCAATAGTTTGGCGATCTGATGTAAAGAGCCAACTTATTTGAAAAGACCCAGCTGGGAAAGGGTGAAGACAAAAGGAAAAGGCAGAAGCAAAGGATAAGATGGTTAGATAGAATCACCAACTCAGTGGACATGAATTTGAGCAAACTCAGGGAGATAGTGGAGGACAAGAGGAGCCTGGCGTGCAACAGTCCATGGGGTTGCAAAGAGTCAGACATGATTTAGCAATATTTATCCAAATATTGCTTTGGATAAGGTGAAATGCAGGTAAGTTAATTTGTTTCCCTTAACTACTTCAGTGTGTCTGAAGTCATATTTATGTGGCTCCAGTAGTGTGTGGAAATTCTTCTATAGAAACTTAGGCTTCTACAAAGGCTCTCTCATTCATGGATGATCATCTAACTCAGTGTTCTCCAGGGGTTCCTGGGACCACAGCCAAGAGGAGCTCAGTCTGGCTCATGGTCCACAGTCAGGATTGAGGTCTATCTGCCTATCACTTGCCATATGGGTGGGTGACACCACTTCCAGGTTCCTTTGCATGTATCTCTGATTCTCAAATCTCCCTCAAAGGTACTTTAATCCATGGATTGATGCTGAATTTTTACTGTTGGGTTAGGGGAAATCATGGGAGATGCTACCATGAACTGATGTCACCTACCAATACATTGTGTTTTCATTTCCATTTAGTATAAAATGGTTTTAATCTTGTCTAGAAATTCTTACTTGGCTTCATATGTTATTTAAAGGTATGTTGTTTGATTGTCCATATTTTGGAATTATCCAGTTGTCTTTCTGTTATTGATTTCTAGTTTAACCCAATTCTAATCTAAAAGCGGGTTTTGTTTATGATTTCTATGTTTAAAGATGTTTTATGACCCAGAATGTGGTCTATCTAGGTGAGTGTTTCATGAAGGCTTGCAAAAAAATAAAATGTGTATTCTGCTGATTTGGCTGAAATAATCTACAGATATCCGTTATGTTCTGTTGATTTATGGTACTGTTCAGTTCAACTCTATCCTTACTATTTTTCCTCCTGCCTGGTCTGTCCATTTCTGATGGAAGGTTATTGAAGAATTCAACTCTTCAAGTGTAATGGTAGAGTCATTTATTTCTCCTTGTAGTTTTATCAGTTTTTGTCTCATAGAGTTTGATACTGTCATTGGGTGGATACACATTAGTTCAGTTCAGTTCAATCTCTCTGTCGTGTCCGACTCTTTGAGACCCCATGAATCGCAACACGCCAGGCCTCCCTGTTCAGTACCATCTCCCAGAGTTCACTCAGACTCACATCCATCTAGTCCGTGATGCCATACAGCCATCTCATCCTCCGTCGTCGCCTTCTTCTCCTGCCCCCAATCCCTCCCAGCATCAGAGTCTTTTCCAATGAGTCAACTCTTCGCATCAGGTGCCCAAAGTACTGGAGTTTCAGCTTTAGCATCATTCCTTCCAAAGAAATCCCAGGGTTGATCTCCTTCAGAATGGACTAGCTGGATCTCCTTGCAGTCCAAGGGACTCTCAAGAATCTTCTCCAATGCCACAGTTCAAAAGCATCAAGTCTTCAGCGCTCAGCCTTCTTCACAGTCCAACTCTCACATCCATACATGACCCCAGGAAAAACCATAGCCTTGACTAGATGGACCTTAGTTGGCAAAGTAATGTCTCTGCTTTTGAATATACTATCTAGGTTGGTCATAACTTTCCTTCCAAGGAGTAAGCATCTTCTAATTTCATGGCTGCAGTCACCATCTACAGTGATTTTGGAGCCCCAAAAAATAAAGTCTGACACTGTTTCTACTGTTTGTCCATCTATTTCCCATGAAGTGATGGGACTGGATGCCATGATCTTCGTTTTCTGAATGTTGAGCTTTAAGTCAACTTTTTCACTCTTCTCTTTCACTTTCACCAAGAGGCTTTTTAGTTCCTCTTCCCTTTCTGCCATAAGGGTGGTGTCATCTGCATATCTGAGGTTATTGATATTTCTCCCAGCAATCTTGATTCCAGCTTGTGTTTCTCCCAGTCCAGTGTTTCTCATGATGTACTCTGCATATAAGTTAAATAAGCAGGGTGACTATATACAGCCTTGACATACTCCTTTTCCTATTTGGAACCAGTCTGTTGTTCCATGTCCAGTTCTAACTGTTGCTTCCTGGTCTGCATACAGATTTCTTAAGAGGCAGGTCAGATGGTCTGGTATTCCCATCTCTTTCAGAATTTTCCACAGTTTATTGTGATCCACACAGTCAAAGGCTTTGGCATAGTCAATAAGGCAGAAATAGATGTTTTTTCTGGAACTGTCTTGATTTTTCCATGATTCAGCGGATGTTGGCAATTTGATCTCTGGTTCCTCTGCCTTTTCTAAAACCAGCTTGAACATCTGGGAGTTCACGGTTCACGTATTGCTGAAGCCTGGCTTGGAGAATTTTGAGCATTACTTTACTAACATGTGAGATGAGTGCAATTGTGTGGTAGTTTGAGCATTCTTTGGCATTGCCTTTCTGTGGAATTGGAATGAAAACTGACCTTTTCCAGTCCCGTGGCCACTGCTGAGTTTTCCAAATTTGCTGGCATATTGAGTGCAGCACTTTCACAGCATCATCTTCCAGGATTTGAAACAGCTCCACTGGAACTCCATCACCTCCACTAGCTTTGTTTGTAGTGATGCTTTCTAAGGCCCACTTGACTTCACATTCCAAGATGTCTGGCTCTAGATGAGTGATCACATCATCATGATTATCTGGGTCGTGAAGATCTTTTTTGTACAGTTCTTCCATTCTTGCCACCTCTTCTTCATATCTTCTGCTTCTGTTAGGTCCATACCAATTCTGTCCTTTATCGAGCCCATCTTTGCATGAAATGTTCCCTTGGTATCTCTAATTTTCTTGACGAGATCTCTAATCTTTCCTATTCTGTTGTTTTCCTCTATTTCTTTGCATTAATCGCTGAAGAAGGCTTTCTTATGTCTTCTTGCTATTCTTTGGAACTTTGCATTCAGATGCTTATATTTTTCCTTTTCTCCCTTGCTCTTCGCCTCTCTTCTTTTCACAGCTATTTGTAAGGCCTCCCCAGACAGCCATTTTGCTCTTTTGCATTTCTTTTCCATGGGGATGGTCTTGATCCCTGTCTCCTGTACAATGTCACGAACCACATTCCATAGTTCATCAGGCACTCTATCATTGTTATGTCGTCTTAGAATGCCTTTTTTTTTTTTTTTTTTTGTCTCTGGTAACTTTCCTTTGGTGTCTGTTCTATAGTACATACTGTTTTTACATAATAAAGTTTACAGGAAAGAACGACTTGGAAAAGGTTTGAATTGCATTTCTTTTTTTTTAAACACTTTATTCCACGTTAAAATACTGTGTTGGTTTTGCCATACATCGACATGAATCAGCCACAAGTGTACATGATCTCCCAACGCCAAAGCCCCCTCCCACCTCCCACTCCATACCATCTCCCTGGATCATCCCGTGTGCCAGCCCCAAGCATCCTGTATCCTGTACTGAACATAGACTGGCGCTTCGTTTCTTATATGATAGTATACATGTTTCAATGCCATTCTCCCAAATCATCCCATCGTCTCTCTCCCTCAGAGGCCAAAAGTCCGTTCTTTTTGACCCCTGTTTGTTGATTTCACTCATTATCGAATGAGTACTAAGATCTGAATGTGAAGTCAAGGGGGCCTTAGAAAGCATCACAACGAAAAAAGCTAGTGGAATTGATGGAATTACAGTTGAGCTATTTCAAATCCTGAAAGATGATGCTGTGAAAGTGCTGCACTCAATATGCCAGCAAATTTGGAAAACTCAGCAGTGGCTACAGGACTGGGAAAGGTCAGTTTTCATTCTAATCCCAAAGAAAGGCAATGCCAAAGAATGCTCAAACTACCACACAATTGCACTCATCTCACATGTTAGTAAAGTAATGCTCAAAATTCTCCAAGCCAGGCTTCAGCAATACATGAACCGTGAACTCCCAGATGTTCAAGCTGGTTTTAGAAAAGGCAGAGGAACCAGAGATCAAATTGCCATCATCCGCTGGATCATGGAAAAATCAAGAGAGTTCCAGAAAAACATCTATTTCTGCCTTATTGACTATGCCAAAGCCTTGACTGTGTGGATCACAGTAAACTGTGGAAAATTCTGAAAGAGATGGGAATACCAGACCACCTAACCTGCCTCTTGAGAAATCTGTATGCAGGTCAGGAAGCAACAGTTAGAACTGGACATGGAACAACAGACTGGTTCCAAATAGGAAAAGGAGTACGTCAAGGCTGTATATAGTCACCCTGCCTATTTAACTTATATGCAGAGTACATCATGAGAAACACTGGACTGGGAGAAACACAAGCTGGAATCAAGATTGCCGGGAGAAATATCAATAACCTCAGATATGCAGATGACACCACCCTTATGGCAGAAAGGGAAGAGGAGCTAAAAAACCTCTTGGTGAAAGTGAAAGAGGAGAGTGAAAAAGTTGACTTAAAGCTCAGCATTCAGAAAATGAAGATCATGGCATCCGGTCCCATCACTTCATAGGAAATAGATGGACAAACAGTGGAAACAGTGTCAGACTTTATTTTTTTGGGCTCCAAAATCACTGTAGATGGTGATTGCAGCCATGAAATTAGAAGATGCTTACTCCTTGGAAGGAAAGTTATGACCAACCTAGACAGCATGTTCAAAAACAGAGACATTACTTTGCTGACTAAGGTTCATCTAGTCAAGGCTGATTTTTCCTGTGGTCATGTATGGATGTGAGAGTTGAACTGTGAAGAAGGCTGAGCACCGAAGACTTGATGCTTTTGAACTGTGGCATTGGAGAAGACTCTTGAGAGTCCCTTGGCCTGCAAGGAGATCCAACCAGTCCATTCTGAAGGAGATCAACCCTGGGATTTCTTTGGAAGGAATGATGCTAAAGCTGAATTTCCAGTACTTTGGGCACCTGATGCGAAGAGTTGACTCATTGGAAAAGACTCTGATGCTGGGAGGGATTGGGGGCAGGATGAAAAGGGGACGACGGAGGATGAGATGGCTGGATGGCATTATGGACTCAATAGACGTGAGTTGAGTGAACTCCGGGAGATGGTGATGGACAGGGAGTTCTGGTGTGCTGTGATTCATGGGGTCACAAAGAGTCAGACATGACTGAGCGACTGAACTGAACTAAGATCTGAAAGCTGAAGGCTCAGAAATATAAAAATTGAACAGACCATCATGTGACTCTAATTACTGACGTTTTTCACCTCTCTTTTTGTTTCTTTCCCTTCACTTCATTCTAAAATAATTATATTGATATAACACAGAATGGGAATAGAAAATGACAGTCTATCAAAAATAGACATAATGAACATTAATTACTCAAGGTGGGAAGAAAAAAGAAAGTGTCAAATGAAACACAAAAATTCTATAGAGCTTCTATCAGAAAGGAGTAGAGAGTAAAGAACTCAATGCAAATTCTATGTCATGTTGAAAAATATCATCCTTTTTGGCAAGGTAATCAGTTTAGAAGTTTAAATACATCTTCAAAACCAATATC
>SJYF01000047.1:4589477-4608375 GCA_006410515.1 Procapra przewalskii
TTTTTTTTTTTTGCCATTCTAGTGACAGAAGTCTCTGTTTAAATAAAATCAAATGTTGTGACTTCACTTGCTTTTCAGGCTGTTTATGATCCGGCCCCTCGTCATCTCATTGACCTCATTTCTTAACCTTGTACCCACACTCCATTCACATTTCTTATAATTTCATGAATAATATACTTCCTTTGGGATCATTTCCAGGCTTTGTTTATTTTATTTCCTTCACCTGAAATTCTCTTCTTTGCTTTAGGTTTTCTTTAAAAGGTGAATCTGAGCACAATTGACTCCTATGTTGAAACGTGGGATTGTATTACTCCTTGCCAAGACATTGTAACTTCACTTCCTGATTTCTATAGGAAAAAGAAAAAAAAAAGTTACTTACACACTAACAAGAGTCTCTGCCTACAACATACTAACTTCTAGTTTTGGTACAGCAAGTGGGAAAGATTGGGTGGATTAGATGAAAGGGTCTTGAGCTCCCAGTCTCTAAACAGCATACATTTAGCTGGAAGGAGAAAGGCCTTTCTGTCTGAACTTTGAAGGTTCTATCAAAGACTTTGCCTTATTTTCCTGAGGGCAAAACAACTACTTGTGTGGTGCTCTTAGGATTTCATTGATTATCACTTGGAACAGAGTATGCCCTCTTACCACCCCCTCCTCTCAATAAAGGAGGGAACAATCACCTTGACTGATATTAACAACTGTCTGAATACATGGAACATCAAACGTTTCCTTTCTAAAGGCTTTTGAAAGTGTTAATTCTATTAGTTTTCTATTGCTGAGTAGAAAAAGACCACAAACAGTGACTTAAAACAATACCCATTATTATATCACAGTTTCTGTAAGTTGGGAGTCTGGGTAAGACAAACTAAATCCTCTGCTTAGGGTCTCATATAGCCAAATCCAAGGTGTTGGCCTGGCTGGACTATGCTGCACTGTTCGGGGAAGAGTTTGCTTTCAAGCTCATTCCGATTGTTGGTAGAATCCAGTGCCTTGTGGCCCCGTTTTCTTGCTGGCTGTAAGACGTTGTCTGTTCTTTGCTCTGAGAGGCTGTTCACATTTCTCTCTACCTGAAATATTCAAATCAGCAATAACACATCAAGGCTTTCTCATTCTTCTAGTCACTCTGACTTTCTCTTCTGCTATGAGCCCGAGAAAGTTCTCTGCTTCTCAGGCTCATATGATTTCATGTCTTAAAGTCAAAATGTGCCCAGGTTCCAGTGTCTAGGGTGTGATATTTTTGAGGGGTCATTTCAGAAATTGTTCCTTTACCACTAACCTTACATAAGCATTTATTGACGCAACTCAAGAGACATGCTCTTGTAATCACTCTTTACACTTAAGTGCACAACTTCTGGCAAATAAAATTTTCCAATTAAAATACTTGGATTCCAGTTTTCAGGCCTTTCCAAAAGTAATCATTTTCCAGCTAATCATAAGGAAAAGTATCACAGAGTTTCTTGCCAGGAGTAAAATGGTTCTTTAAAAGAGATTTCCTGCTTTTAACTCAGAATGTCCTTTTTTATCTATGTGGCAAATGCTTAATCTTCCTTCAATGACAGTTCACATATGTCTCCCTCTGTGAGCGGCTTCTGCATTTTCCTCAGGCAGAGATAGCACCTTTACTGTGTTCTCACAAAGCCTAGTTCATGTCTCTATGTCTCTTAACATTTTGAGCTGTGATTTGTAATTCTGTGTTTCTCTTCATTAGTGGATTTGGACTCCCTGAACATAGATACGCAGGACAGTAGAAATTTTCTAGAATGTAGTAAATAGTCAAAATATATTTTCTAAATGAATGAGCCAAGATGGCAACTAAAATAGGATATGAGGGATGGAATATAAAATAGAAGATCAGGAGATTCTGGGATTTGATAAATCTTGCAACTTTAGTTTTATGGTTATGATATTAAGTTGATTTTTTTTTGGTAATAACTTGCTCTTTCATGTACTGTATTTTATTCTTCTATCACTCCACTGAGGTACACAGATATTGTAGACATTTTACATATGAGGAAAACACATCAGAGATGAGTGACCAAAGTTCAAACAGAGCCAGCATTTGACCTCAAGCTATAAGACAGCCTGACAGAGCAGAAAGGTCATGAATTTTAGAGTTAGAAAGGTTTGGACACTTAGCAACTGTATGAACTTGTAAAGTTCATTAAAATTTCTGAGACTCAAGATTTTTTGTTTGTAACATACAGGTAATATGCTCCTCAAATTATTTTAAAGCTATTCAATCAATTAATACATTCATATATTGTGATATAAGAAAAATTCCTAGAAACATGGTTGGCTTGTATTAAAAATCTTAGTAAATGTTTTAGTTTTCTACTTTCTAAGATCAGTATGGTAGACTTTATAGTCCTTGGTATCTCTACATATTCTTGTTGAACTGTTTTATTTCCCCTTTCTTCATTGTTGTCCACTTTGTTTCTGTTGCTGTTTATCAAGGTATCTTATGTTGCCCCATATTGAAACTGGCTGCGAGAAAAGGGATCTTGTGAACTCATTTTCACTAAGGTGTTAGAATACAATAAAAGTAATAATAAGAGTTTCTCTTACTGAGTACTGCATATACATGTGTGTGTGCTAAGTTGCTTCAGTTGTGTCTGACTCTGCAACCCTATGTACTGCAGCCTGCCAGGCTCCTCTGTCCGTGGAATTCTCCAGGAAAGAATATTGGAGTGGGTTGCTATTTCCTCCTCCAGTGTCTTTCAGTTTATATACATTTCTTACATTTGCACCAATTTGCATGATAGGGATTATAGTCTCTAGTTCTGCAAAAATAAATTGAGGCTCAAAGGTTAGTAGCTTGTCTACAGTTGTGCATTAGGAAACAAAGAAACTGGTATTCAGACATGATCAGAACGGACTTCAGTATCAGGCTTTCTCTCTTATACAAAGTTTCTTCTTCTCAAGAAGAACTGGTTGACTGTCCTTTAGGATTAGATGAGACTATTATTGGCTGGTTGAACTTTCCTAGAATGTTTTCAGACCTCACCATGTAGACAGTTAATGGAGTCTTTGGTTTTCCATGAGCACTACACCCTATTGTTAAGGATATGGATTCCATTTTGTCCCCTAGGCTTTGTGCTCAGAATTGTACAAGAGATTTTTAGATGCTATGAGAATCTGTCAAGGGACCCTAAGTAGGGTTAAGTGGGATTTTCTGAGGTTTAGTAGCAATATTATTGGGCTTGGACAGAAGAAAGAAAGAGGAGGTTATAGGGAAGAATCTTCATCCTGGATGAAGGAAAAACACAAAAATTCCAAGTCAAATCAGTGAGCATCTCACTGTTTGGAGATACTATTTAGTGGGCTAAGAAAGGGATTATGAACACTAGGCTAGGTGCTGGCACAGGAGGATTAGCACAGAAGCAAATGCTCTTGAGGTCAGATGTGAGCTGGAGAGGATAAAGGAGACTGTCAATGTAAATAGCTCCTTGCATCAGTACTTTGGGCTTTGCTAGTAGGAACATGATAAACATAAGATAGAACAATATTTAATATGAAAATTCTAATGACCTTATTTCATGAATGAGTAAGATATAAGCCAACATTGACAATATAATTCTAACTTGCTTAGTTCTGTACTTGTTGGAGTTGTTCTGATTCTGGGGACTAACAGAAGGTCTTGGGAATGGAGAAAGAGGACACCAGAATAAATCTGATAGCAATAACATTGTCTGGTTGAAAAAGTACTTCTACATCCAGTATCATTTCCCTCTACTTGGGTCATGGAAACTTCTACAAGTTTAGAAAATGCATGTTGGTTAAAAAAGATACACACTTTTATTTACAGAATTGTGTGGAATGTTGGAAGAGTTAACAACTGAGATGAATTAGTTATGATAATGCATTTTTCCCATAATGAGTAAAAACAATATATTTGAGAATTAGTACTAAAAATGTTCTTTGTTACTGGTGTTTTGAGGAGCTTCTACAAAATAAAGCATGCCATTAAATGTTGCAGCAAGTATTTTTAAGTCAGTTTTTAAAACTGAAGAATGTCTTGAATGCTGAGTAGCCTGGTTTTAGGGAAATGTCTTTGCTGTATGAGGCCACCATGCCTCAGATTTGTTCATGATTTTCTTTTCTGTTATAGGAAGAAGGACTTTTTATACTTTTTCACTTCAGTGTCAAATAATGCCATGAGTTAAGTTGTAGTTATCCCTTTCTCCTAGATTTAATTAAGCCTAAAATAAGTGGGAGACAAAAATGATAGGATCATTTTTTTTCTAGGAGAAAATGCTTTTTGATTCCTGTTTCCTTGGAGCACATAAATGTTTTGGTCGACTTTATACTTGTCTCTTCAATTGCTGTACCCTGCTGGATAACCATTGAAGACCCTTGACAGGACAGAATGAGGTCAGAGAAACATATGCAAGAAGGACACAGGGGAGTGTGTAGGCTTAACAGATGTCACTAAACTTTCCACAGAAGAAGGAGAGCTGACAAATGGTCATTGAAATAATTGCCTTAAATTAAGGAGATAGCACTTTCAGAGACTGATAAAACACATTTGAAATATGCTTTGAAAAGTGTTCTGCTTTCCTTTGGAAGTGAGACACCTGTCAGGAGAATTAATAACTGAACTTCCTTATATTAACTTGCCATTCTACAGTCAAAATAAAGCCAACATCTATTTTGTGCTAAGTAATAGGGAATGATTTAATATTTGAACAAAGATACATGAGTTGAATAATGTATGATGATCATAAAAATGTCACTTGCTGTAGGCTGACAAAAGAACTGTTTTGTTTGCACATGGAGAAGATGAACTAGGATTATCTGCTGTAAGAAATATTTCAGATCCTACTTAAATCAAAGTAATGCAATGAGAAAGGGTACCATTAATTTAATTTATGTTCTGATTTGCAACTTAGGTTGCATATTGAACCTGGGGGACTTTTTAAAAAGTGCATTGATAATGATGACATTGAATTCATTTGCCATCAGAAATTTCATCCAGGAAATTAAACTGAACAAACTTTAGACAATTTCTCTTGTCCCAGTTTCATTTCTTTGTTAAAACTATTGATCACTGTGCTATGTCCTTCCACTATACATTTCTTTGATTCCATTCTGTTCTGCCAAGGGTCTTCAGTGGGCTACCCACCAGCTATAAAGTTGATTGAAACTATACTTTGAACTAAAAAATGTAAAGGAGTGGCTTACAATATGACTATAAACTAGAAAGCAAATCTAACTTCTGCAGTATAGAGGCATTTAGTTAGACTAAAATATCCCTAGATGCAGACAGATAATTTTTATCTTCCCCTTGTTCTAGTCCATATGCACAGTCTTTGATTTCTGAGGCTGCCGCATCCCTAGGAGGACTGCTATGTCATGTTTGAGAATAATGTGAACCTTCAATAATGTGAAATATTTGGAAATAAAAGAAGCAGTTAAGTATCTAGAATTCAGAAGAGAATTTCTAAATCCAGAAATTTAAAACTGATCTTTGTTAAAAGAGATTTTCAATTTCAGAATATTTTACTTAGTTATTTCATTTTGGAACTTAAAAACCTGCATTCCCCCAAGAGAAAAGGTCAACATATCCAAACACGGTGTACTTTTAGAAGATATGAAACATGTTTTCTCCTGATTGTCTAACATGGGTCCTGATCATTTTCCATCCAATAAAATGTTTTCTGATACTCATTTGATGTAAAGTGTTAAATTCCCCTTTATTTCTTGCTAGGCAACATTAGCTTGAAAAATTTTCTCTGATTTTAGATGAAAGGATCACTTAGAAAAAGAAAGATGCATGTAAAACCCAACATCTAAAAATAGTTTCTAAATATGAAGCAAAGAAAGAACTGTAGTCTTCCTTATAATTAGAGATGTGCCAGAATGTTAACGTGATGGAATAAGACTCATTTATAAAAAAAGGAAAATGGGGAAAAATGCTACTGAGAAAGTTGTTTTATTTAATTAAAAATAAATTTAAAATTTTTATTTAAAAGGATCTTATGAGAAAATTAAGTACTCCCAAAGAGATTTGTATTTCTACCTTAAGATTCTTATTTGAAAACACACACACACACACACACACACACACACACAAACACAGAAATTGACAGAATTGTATTTACAAATGTGAAATGCATACTGCCCAGCAGACTGAAAAGTTAAACATGCAGATAGTGGAATAAAATTATAAATCAAACAAAAAGAGTCATCATCAAATTGTATAACTAATATTTACAGTTTCATTCAAATATCTTTGTTATAGAGATAGCCTATAAAACTAGCACAGCAATTCTTATATAACATAGAATGAGCAGTTGTATACCTATACACAAGTCCTATTCTGTATAAGAGGGTTGTAAATGATTATAAATGATTGATTTTTAGTATCCTGAGAAATACAGTTTTGTGAAATGTTAGAATTTACTACAAAATCCATAAAACCTGCTGTCATTAAAAATTCTTTGAGCTACTTAATGTGCAAAAAACAAAACAAATATTTACTGACAAAATTTTTCAGCTTTGGGCTGTAAAAAAATTAGTATCTATGCTAAAATGTGCTTTTATTTTTTAATGCAAGTAAAAATGATTATATTTATTATTAGAAATAGAATATTTTCTAATTCTATAAAGATATACATGATTAGGAGTATATACGCTTTTTTGTGTATATATATGTCTGGTGCTGATAGAGGTGAGAAAATAGTGGACCAGGGAAAGAACCTAGTTGCCAGTTTTTATTTTTAAGGGAGAAGGTTAAAAAATAGTTCAAATGTCTTTAGATATGACCTGCATCTTCCAGGTAACTGTTGTTTCTTAGCATCGTGCATAATTCTCCACACTTCTAAGTCATGTGCTGGTCCCAAATGACAGTTCAGTTGTAATACTTGTTAAACAGTCAAGAGGTCCAAATTCAGTGGTCAGCAGCTCTCCAGAAAGAGTTTTGTGGAGGTGATAGGTCATGGTGCACTTAATTTTTCTTTCTCAGATCTACTTAGCTTTATCAGTTGATCCCAATTTGATCAAAATCTTGGGGATACACAAAGATTAACTCATAAGAGATAATTCTTCTACCAGGACACAGTCTATTAACTTTACAATGGGTTATATATTTCTCTATTAACTAGACAACTGGTATCAGCTAGTTATCTTCTCTGAAGTATTAAAGCTTCAAGGAAACCAAATCTTTATGGATACACTTAATTAGTGAACAATGACTTATTAAACAATATTCAGTAGTCATGAAATCTATTTTAGGCAAGCTGTGAAAAGGCAGATTCCCCACAATAAAATTCATCTCAATGTTACCTAAGGGACCATTAGTTATTGACATATAGTCTATTTCTCTGACAATGTTTAATATACTCAAAATATTACTGTGCCATGCTATGCTTAGTCTCTCAGTCATGTCCAACTCTTTGCGACCCCATGGACTGCAGCTTGCCAGGCTCCTCTGTCTATGGAATCCTCCAGGCAAGAACACTGGAGTGGGTTGCTATGCCCTCCTTCAGGTAATTTTCCCAACCGAGGTATCGAACCCAGGTCTCCCACACTGCAGGTGGCTTCTTTACCTTCCGAGCCACCGGGGAAGCCCAAGAATACTGGAGTGGATAGCCTATCCTTTCTTCAGGGGATAAAATTTTACTGCCTATTTACTTTTCTGGACATATGTCAAAGAACCATCCCAATGTTACATGCTGGAAATCAGATTGGTAGTATCACACATGATTAAGTTAATAGATTTCTTTTGTTTGCCAAGTCTCAGTTAGGTAGATTACTTCTGTATATGGATAAGGTTACTGATATTTCTCCTGGCAATCTTGATTCCAGCTTCTGCTTCTTCCAGCCCAGCATTTCTGATGATGTACTCTGCATATAAGTTAAATAAGAAGGGTGACAATATACAACCTTGACGTACTCCTTTTCCTATTTGGAACCAGTCTGTTGTTCCATGTCCAGTTCTAACTATTGCTTCCTGGCCTGCATATAGCTTTCTCAAGAGGCAGGTCAGGTGGTCTAGTATTTCCATCTCTCTCAGAATTTTCCACAGTTTATTGTGATCCACACAGTCAAAGGCTTTGGCATAGTCAATAAAGCAAAAATAGATGTTTTTCTGGAACTCTCTTGCTTTTTTTTTATGACCCAGCAGATGTTGGCAATTTGATCTCTGGTTCCTCTGCCTTTTCTAAAACCAGCTTGAACATCTGGAAGTTCGTGGTTCATGTATTGCTGAAGCTTGGCTTGGAGAATTTTGAGTATTACTTTACTACCGTGTGAGATGAGTGCAATTGTGTGGTAATTTGAGCATTTTTTGGCATTGCCTTTCTTTGGGATTGGAATGAAAACTGACCTGTCTTGAATTTTACCAGATGCAACTTGATGACTTAATATTGCTGCAATACTTTATTACCTCATCTCCATAACTCCACCCTATCCTCTTTCATAGCCTTTAATAGCCTATTACTTGCTTTTTTCTATTAGTTTTCCCATCTCAAATATATTTTATTTATTGTTGACATTAATGAATCTAAAATTCAACAATATTTATGTCACCTCCCTACTACCAAAGGATACTATAGGTATGTGTGTCCATGCTCAGTCGCTCAGTCATGTCTGACTCTTTGTGACCCCATGGACTATAGCCTGCCAGGCTCCTCTGTCCATGAAATTTTCCAGGCAAGAATACTGGAGTAGGTTGTAATTTCCTACTCCAGCTATTGGTATACTACTTTTAAATATGGAGATTGGTTTTTTTCTAAGTTGTCCTTTTACAAACCTTCTTCATTTAGCACTGTATGCTCTAATAACAATGGTTCTCAAACTTTGATATGTATCACAATTACCTGAGGACTTGATAAAATACCAAATCCACTTACATAGTCTTCTGCATGTTTTATTATTTCTAAGGTGACTCTGGTATTCACCAAAATTTGATAACTACTGTTCTGATATTGTTGACAATTTTTTACCTTTCTCAGCCACCCAACTTTGCATCATATAATGACTTTCCTTGCCTTTATACATTTTGGCATGTTTTCTTTCCCTAGAACACTCTTCTTTCCACTTTCCCTGTATTTACTTACCTAGCTACCTTGTATTTCCTTATAGTCATCTCATATGTAATCACTAATTTTATCATAACCCCTAAGCCCTACATGGTCCTCCCCAGTACTTCCTGTGCATTCCTTTATCATGGTAATGATATTATAAATAAAAATGTTATGTATATCTCCCTGACAAACCCAAAATCTCAGTAGCTAATAGGGTGCCTCAAATGAAGTAGGTAATCAGCAAATATTTTAAGCAAAATAAAACAGAAAATATTATATAAGACAATTATATAAATATTATTTTCTTTTTTATAGTGTGATGAAAGTAGCAAAAATGTACAAACCAATGTAATAAGTACAATAGTAGATGGCATATGCACAATACCAAGAAACAGCTATATGAACAGATATAATGAAAGGCTACATCTATGTTGTAACTAATCCATTTTAGTTGCTCCAATGATTATTGAAATTGATTAATCACATTGATTGAGCCATTGGATTACTTAAGTTAATTTTATAAAAATCATTGAATAAGTTATCACTGTTGTCTTTATGTCTTCTTTTACTCATTAAAGAGAATGTATTGATCTTGTCCAGTTGCAAATAACATAGCATATTAATTTTTAATTATATTCAGTTTAAAAATTTGGGAGCTTCCAAAACTAAATCTTGATGCTTTTTAAAAATTTTCTTTTTACCGTTATTAGAATATACATGCAATTTAAAACTTGAAAGAAAGGAATAGACAATCAGGAGTCTCCTCTGCTTGAATTTGAGTTGAATGGGATCATTTTAGGGAGATAGGTTTGTCTTTCAAGTGTTTTGGGGTCAGGAAGAATTGATAAATCTGCAGCAGGATGGATATTGGTTCTCAATACAGGGATGTGAATTCTAGTCTGGATTTTCCTACTAGTTGCTTATGCAACATTGGGCAAGGCACTTAACCTCTCTGTGCCTCAATATTTTTTTTTCTTTTTTTCATCTGATTAATTGAGGAGGTAGTCTACATATCTCTAAGATACCTCTCAGCAAAAATATTCTCTGAACCTGGAAATTTCAAGAGAAAGAGTATCAATATCAACTAGCCATATATTAGAATCTTACTCCATTAGGAATTGTCTTTCCCCTTCTTATGTACATTTTTCTTTCAATAGAGAAAATGTTTTTCCTTCTTATGAAATTCTAATTTCAGCAATGCTGACTAACCTTGCAAACTGAAGCCCTAGTAACATCTTTAAAACAGTTTCAAAATAATCCAATGACAATGGAATATGGCTGAGAAATGTGGTTAATGGCACACTATAGATGATGGAATGTCATCAGTTTCCAATTAGTTGACTTCCAAACTCAAGGATTCATACTGATTTATAGTACCATCTTCATATAAAAAGACTTTCATGATCTAGAATTTAATATTCCCTACCTTTATCATTGAATACTAAACACTTGGTAGCATACTGAATATTGAGAGGAAATAATCTCTTTTCATCTAGGTACTTTTTTCCTTTTATTTATTTAATAATTTATTTTTTATTGGAGTATAATTGCTTTATAGTGTTAGTTCCTACCATACAACAAAGTGACTTAGCTCAAGGGGGAGGGGATATATGTATACATCTATACCTAGTTATTTTTGTAAATAACTTTGACAAAGACACAAGAATGATTCTGTCAGACAAAAAACTAAAGGTAGACTTCTGATTTCTAAATTACTTTAAGAGTTGATAGTAAAACAACTCCCTAGAGCCAGGCTTTATCATCAGTTTTGATAAGAGAAACACAATACTTTATTTCTCCATTTCTGTCCCATGTAGCAGGAATCAGATGGCCAAATGCAGTATCCATACAGCAATTATTAAATAAATGGTTTGGCCTGCTGATTCAATTTTTCTTTATTCCTTTGATTCTTTCTTTAAAAGATTTTATTATTCTTGCTATAAAATGAAAAAAATATTCCATTCCTTTAAGAATTTAAGTTAAAGGAAGACAAGGTTATAAGTGTATAAAGAAGTGTCCTGAGAAAAGAGTATATCAGGGTACCAGGCTAAAAGTTCTTAAAAGGACTTTCTAGCAATGGGTCTGTTGCTGCATGTCTAAGGTCGTTGTAGTTTACTGATATCTGGAGCCAGAGTTTTAGAAACTGCTGACAGTATACATCAAGTATTTTCCCCCTAAGATCATAAAAATGCTGCAAAAATGAGATCAGATAGATATTAAAATCTGGTTTTTATTTAAAAAATTCTGTGTTGTTTATGGAATTCAGGAAATCTATTAGGAGCTTTATTTATAGTTGCCTTGTAGAACTGACATTGCTTTGTTGTATGAGGAACCTCTAATCAAAGAGGGAAGTTTGACCTCTGAGCTCCTAGGCCTTTTAGAATTGAGAAGACAAATAGTTCTCTCTAGCTCAATAAACCATGAAGTCACTCCACTCTAAGATGACAGCATCTTCTTCTTTTCAAAGAGTAAACTTCTGTGCTTTATTAAAATATATCACATTGTATTAAGAGCTGACTGACATGGAAAGGGATATAGGCATCTGTCTCTATTTGTCTTTATCTTTTCTAGGCAAGCCCCCTTGTTCCCAAGCAGCATCCAGGGAACATTATGAATTACACACACTTTGTGTCTGAAGTTGCATGGGCTTTGATACCAATTGAAGCAGGTGTCAGCCAGCATCATGCAGGACTTCCCTGAGGTCCTGGCAGTAGGCTAAGAGTGCCCTGCTTCTGTCTCAGGTCCTTATGAACTTCTTGGTCACTCTGGAAGCGTTGTCTTCCCTCGTTAAATGTTCTTATGATGAAGCAGAGATCTGCCTGTGTTGGTAAGCTAGTATTTCACTTATGGCATCATCAGAAAATTGGGTTTCAGGATTCAGCCAATGAATGGATGAATTTCAGCCTTAAGAAGAAAACACTTTTTACTACACTGTCTTTTTCTCCAGCCTAGGCTTGATCAGCAACAAAGCTGATATTTTAATCTCTGTTATATACTTTTCAATATTGACTTGTAAGTATTTATAGAATTGGTTTAATTATATAAACTCTACTTGACTTTTTAAAAGGATACATTGAACTTTCCTTTACTATTTCAAGGGAAATGGTATCCAACTAATGCAACAAGGTAAAGGGCAAGTAGTTTGGAAAGTGGTTCTAGTGGAAGGCCCTGGAATTGATCATATTAAGAAATTCATAGATCTTTACGTACATACGTACCTCACACTGGAGCTCTGCCTGGCACGTATCACCAGCTGTGTGTGTTTTTCTCTTGGACACTGCTTTTACCAGACTATATTCTCATATATTCTCTAAATATTATATTCTCTAAGTATAGCTGATCTGTGTTATATTGTATGTGCCATTTCTAGTTTCCTTTAGCCACTGATGCCTGTGACAGATGGTATAGGACCTTGGGAGTTATTATAATCTTTAAAAGCCTATCTAATATCTGAGTATCAAAACTACTCCAGAACCAGAGCATTATCAATTTGTGAAAAATGTCCATCTTTAACCACTGAGAGAACATTTGTGACAGATGGCTCTCTTCGGAATCTTACTGTGCATTTTGTAAAGTATCTTAATGTGTGCTTAGTCACTTAGTTGTGTCCGACTCTTGCAACCCCATAGACTGTAGCCTGATAGGCTCCTCTGTCCATGGAATTCTGCAGGCAAAAGTACTGGAGTGGTTGCCATTTCCTTCTCCAAAATAGCTTAGTACAATTCAAGAATTAGCTTCCTACTTCATGGCCAGGTGGTACTTACCATAGCAACAAGATAAGTTTATGTGAATGAGTAGTTTTTATTCCATAGCACATCAATAAATGCTTAACTAACCAGCAGCTTTATTGGACATATCCTTCTTAAGATGACTTGATACTATGGTTAATTTTTATAATAGATTTTTGAAATTTTTAATTTATTCATTATTTATACAAATTGATAGTCTTTTTGTAAAAGTAGGAGTTACTGGGATTCTGAAGATTGCTGAGTACAAGTACAATAAAGTTTTGGTAAATCTAAAATCATGCTGTACAACTTAGAAACCATAGCTGAGTTGGACTCAGACAGCAAAAGGACTTGAATCTCAGCTATTCACAGATTTTGTAATCCTGAGAAAGTGAATTAAGCTTTGCAAGTCTCAATTTATTTATGTGTAAAAATAGGAGTGAAATGTCTATTTTTCTTTCTGATATCTCTAATGTGGCCAAGTAGAGTTTGGTTCTTTTGTGTTTTGATTGAGAAAGGCGGATACCTGCTTCTTCCCCTTCCCTAAAGGCAAAGGATAGAAAACAAAAAGACTGTGTCAAAGGCTTTTTAGAAGCCAAATGAGATGTAAACTGAAGAGATTTTGTTGTCTATCACAGATTTTATTCTTTATGGCAGTCTCGTGGCAACTGGGCCCTCTGTATGTAAGGGCCGTGGTAACTGCACTGGTAGGGTTAAATGGGGGGCTGAAGACAATCGACAGCTGGAGACAGTAAGCTGAGAAAACTGCAGAGAAGTCTGACAGTGTACAGAAGGAGTAATTAGAAAAGTGTATGAACAGGAAACAGTTCTAGAGAGTGGTTTTCACAGTGATTCTACTTGTTATTCTGGCTAAGGTTGCATTTATGATAAAGAGCCAGAATATTTTCAAATTCTGATAAGATCCAAGATAGGTAGAAAGTTTCAAGATCTAGGAATACAAGTAGCATATGATTTCAGACTAGGCATAAACTGTAATAGAAAATTTGTGGAGAAACTGGCCATAATTGAAAAGAGAAGAGAAGTTGACTAAGCTTATAGATATGTGTTTTTTTTTAACAAATTTCATGTAAAAAACTTTTGTTTTCTTTCTGAATTAGGAAACAGGTCCCTGCTGAGTCTGGGGCTGAGGAAGCAAAAGAGGTGAAGTTGGAGATAGGAGGAGAATGAAGAAGATTGAAAAGTAGCTAATAAAACTCTGGTTATTTGGGGATTCGGGAAATTGAAATAATCATTTTAGTTCATTTTCATGGTAATAATCCCTGATATGTGTATAGCACTTCATTTTTCAATTAATGTTTTCACATGCATCATCTCATGAACAAAATTACCAGCTTTTAATTTTTTTCCATCTTTTCTGAGGTATAATTGAGAATTAAAATTTTACATATATATTTAAGATACTCAACATGATGATCTATATCTGTAGACATTGTGAAATAATTGCTACAATCAAAGTAATTAATACATCACTTCACATAGTTATAATATTTTGTGTCTCATAAGAACACTTAAGATTTACTTGTTAGCACATTTCAAGGACATAATACAGTGCTATTAACGATAATACCCATGCTGTCCATTAGTTCCCTAGAATTCAGGCATCTCTTTTCCCCACTTCCCAACCCTGATAACCCATGGCAGTCACTAACTGACTGTTTCTTTGAATTTGACTTTTTTAGATTCCACATAGAAATATTATCATATTTGTTTTATTCTATCTGGCTTGTTTCATTTAGCAAGATGCCTTATAGTTTCATCCATGTTGTTGCAAATAGTAGGATTTCTTATTTATATTTGAATAATAATCCACTGTATGTATGTGTGATGTGAAGTGAAAGTGCTAGTTCCTCAGTAGTGTCCAACTCTTTGCAACCCCATGGACTGTAGCCTGCCAGGCTCCTCTGTCCATGGAATTCTCCAGATAAGAATACTGGTAGCCATTCCATTTTCCAGGGAATCTTCCCAACCCAGGGTTCAAACCAGGTCTTCTACATTGCAGATGCTTCTTTACTGTCAGCCACCAGAGAAGCCTGTGCATATATGTATATGCACAAATATATATGCATATGTATGTCTATGTGTGTATATATACATATATTCATATTTATATGTCAAATTTTCTTTACTCATTCACCAGTTGACATACACTTAGGTTATTTCCATATCTTGACTTTGCAAACAATGCTGCAATAAGCATGGAAATATAGAAATCCCTTTGAGATACTTTTTTTGTTTTCTTTGAATATATACACAGAAATGGGATTTCTGGATTTTATCATAGTTCCATTTTTAATTTTTTGAGGAACTTTCATATTGTTTTCCACAGCGGGTTCCACCAATTTACATGCCCACCAACAGCCATCAAGGGTTCCTTTTTCTCTGCATGCATCCCGACACTTTTTACCTCTTGTCTTTTTGATAATAGCCATCCTAACAGATGAGAGGTGATATTCATTGTGGCTTTGATTTACATTTCTCTAATGACTAGTCATGGTGAGCACCTTTTCATGTACCTGTTACTTATTCAAATCTACTCTGTGGAAGAGAGTCTATTTAGGTCCTTTACCCCATTTTTAAAAAACAGGCATTTTTTTTTTTTTTTTTGCTATTGAGTTCTATGAATTAATTATATATTTTGGATACTTAACCTCTTATCAGAAATACAGTTTGCAATTTTTTTTTGTATTTCCTAGGTTGCTTTTTCATTTCATTGTTTTCTTTCTAAAAATCTGTGCAGATTTTTAGTGTGATATACTCTCATTTATTTTTGTTTTGGTTGTGCTTTTGTTGTCATTTGAAAAAATCATTTCCAAGACCAATGTCAAGGAAGTTTTCCCTTATGTTTACTTATGAAAGTTTTATGTTTTCAAGTCTTGCCTTCAGCATTTAATTAATTTTGAACTAAATTTTGTGAGTGGTATTAGATAGCCTTTTTACTTTTTTCTGCCTGCTGATATCCAGGTTTCTCTGCATCATGTATTGAGAGTACCCTTTTCTCATTGTATGTTCTTGGTGCTCTTTTCAAAGATTCATTGACCATGTATATGGGGTTTTATTCTGGGCTCTTGATTCAGGTGAACTCTGTGTCTGCTTTTATGGTGGCACCATATACTATTTTGGTTACTATCGATTTATAATGTAGCTTGAAATCAGGATTGCTTTGGCTCTCAAGGTTTTCTGTTGTTCCATGTGGACTTTCACCCAAGTTAGGTTAGAACTTCATGAAACACATTTTCATATAATGTACTTTTCTTCTATAGCAGTTAATACTGTTATAATTATCACTAAAAATAGTTTTAAGAGATTTTTGTATCTGTTTGAGTATAATGACCATACAGTACTCTTGGTCACTAGAGTCTACCACACTACTTAGGGTGTAATAAATATTTGTTAAATTTGTTATTGAAATTGGCTGTGTAATGAGTGGATAATAATTATCACAAATTTGAAGTCAGGATGGGTGTTTGTGCATTCCTGTATGGCTCTATTCAACGGAGTGTAGTTTTCTGTGTTCATCTAGTATTTATCACAAATGAGTTTGTACATAATCAAATACAAAATGTGTGTTATACTCACATAGTTAGTTCCCTAATATATCAATCATTGGGAACAAATGTGTATTTTCAAAGTAAGTATATGGCAGAACTGACTGTACAGTTTTAACACATGGTTACAGATGTTTCGATTCAGTGGGTAATATTGGGGAGTTACGTAGTCTATATGATGGCAAACAAATTTCTTAGTTAATAACATCAAACATCTGGGTTCTGAAAGTAATATTATTTTTAAAAAGTTTGAGGTTGGAGTGTAATGGATTGTCACTAGAAAGGAAGGAAAATAGTCTCACAAAAGAGCTGATAGGAGTGAAGGTGGTGGTGAATTATATAAAACTCACATATATGTATATATATACATACAACGCACACCATGTTGATGAAAATTTAGATTCTTTAAAATGTGTTGCTATGAAAATTAGTGGTATTATGAATGTACAAATATTCTGCATATAGGCAAATATGCATATATGATAAATTTCTGAAAGTTGAAAGTCTAGGTCAAAATACATATTAAAGCTTTGACATATAATGCTAAACTACATTACATTAAATTTGTTCTGTCTGTACCCATTTATGTTTTTACCAACACTGGGAAAAATTGTATCTGTTGAACACAGAAAGGCAAATGTCTAAGTGGCAAGACCAAATCATCTGAAATAACATTTTCTGGGGCTACAGGTACTCAGTTGGCCATCAAACTCTGGGCTAGCCATCAAATTCTGATACAGGCATCTAGCCATGTGGTTTTTAAGCAACACTACTGAAGAAGTTCCAGTCCTTAAATAGTCACATTCAAGGCCTTGTTCCCGAGCCCTGTGTGACGGCAGCAGCACAGAGTGCCAGAGCTTGCCCTCCATCCCTTTTCCTTCTCCTTTAGCATTTTTTGACTGGGGCCCTTCTGCTTGCATGATTAGAGGTCTAGGGTTTGAAACTCGTGGTTGCAGCTCTAACAGGACCTTTGTTCTGAGTTGCCATCTCAGCTTGACTAGGATTGTTTGCCTCCAGCATTTGGCAAGAGCTGGTTTCCATGTAATTTTGCAGAAGGCCAGCCTGCAGGAAGTTGACTGGGCCATGTTAACCCTTACTTCTTGGTCTCTCTCTTCAGAGCCTCACCCACACCCTCTGTTGACCTGCAGTACTCACAAATGCTGAGGCTTTCTCCCCTCCATTTTCATTAATCTTCTGAGTATTGAAAGCAGGATATCAATGCCCTAGACATAGCCCAAAAGGGTGGCCCTCTGACTGCATCCACCTGACCCCTCTCTAGTGAGTAATTTGGATAGCAATTTGGATAATTCAAGAACAAAATTAATTTTGTAATGGTAGAGGTTTGCTTCTCCAAGATTAGACTTTCCACATCTCTCATAATCCAAAGGCGCGTATTTTTTCAACTTCATTTTGCACCAGATAAGCTAATAGAAGAATTGACATCTATCATCAATTGTTCATTTCTTTTCTGAACAATTATATAGAGTTAATGGCATTGGTATCCTGTCTACATGGATATGTAGGGAATTTTATGGAGACAGCTCAAGGGTTAAAGGAAGGAAAAATTCAAATGAATTTTTGATCTATGATTCATAGATCAAGACCCTCCAGATTGTATTAAGTTTTAAAGGAGGCCTGTCTTCATTAAGTGGGACAAAAATGATAACTTAAATAATTGAATCTGATGGAGAGAACATAATAGAGTTATTTCCCTCTTTCTCACCTTATGTTTGGAAGTTTCTGCAAGATGAAGAAACTGAAATCTTAACTCCTCTTTGTTGAGGATCAGAATTTTTGGACACATTCTGTAACCACTGGATGAAGAAATGTAGGGAGATTGCAGGATGGCATAACCGTATCTTTCTTCTCTCCCACATCTCTTATGGAATGCAGGTTGGGTTTCCCATGACTCTACATTAGGCAAAAGAAGGAGGTACAAGCATTTTCTTTTTGGATTTCTCAAGAAGTTGAGCTGCCATGTGAAGGACCTACCTTAGTGGACTCCAAGAAAATATTTACAGGTTGAGGGAAGGAATCAGCTCTATCTCAGAAGATGTTTGTAATTAGGTGACTGAGGAAGAAACATCAAATGAGGTCCTTGAAGACCATCCACTGTACACAATGAGAGAAAAGAAACAGAAGCTCGTCAGGTCAAGAGACACAGGACCTGTTAGCATGTGGCCAAGGGGGTGATCTTGGTAATAAGATCTTTTATATACAAATATCAGAGCTTTTGGAGTAGGAAATGGCAACCCACTCCAATATTCTTGCCTGGAAAATTCCATGGACAGAGGAGCCTGGAGGGCTGTAGTCCAGGAGGTTGCAAAGAGTCGGATACAGCTGAGTGACTGAGCATACATCAGTGCTTTTTAACCATGCATTGAGAATCACAGACCATAGAAAATAGACATCAATACATTTTTAAACCAGTAAACTAAACTTGTATAAACATTGTGATTAAAGCAGTTGCTCCACATCGATGACACTATTTTGAAGTTAAATAATGTTAAATAATTTCTTTTCTTAATTTAACTTTGAAGTAGTATTAACTTTCATTAAAAGCTATTTCTATTTAGTT
>SJYF01000047.1:4608840-4630075 GCA_006410515.1 Procapra przewalskii
TATACGAATGTAAAAATTTTAGATTTTTAAGAAAGTGGTTTTTTAAAATTTATTTATTTTAATTGGTGGCTAATTACTTTAAAATATTGAAGTAGGTTTTGCCATACATTGATATGAGTCAGCCATGAGTGTACCTGTGTCTCCCGTCCTAAACACTTCTCCCACACCCCTCCCCATCCCTTCCCTCAGGGTTTTCCAGTGCTCCAGCTTTAAGTAAGTGTTTTGACTGGCATAGCTATGAGAGCTTAAGAAAGGAAATGAGTCTAGAAAGAACCAGATTTCTCTGCCTTGTTCTCATAAATGTTATCTTTAGTTTGATTCCCATGACTATTTTATAGTACTGTCAGTATGAAATTGTATACATTTGATAACTGGATTTATATATATTTACATCCTAAAACTGGTTTCTTTCTCTCTGGTGTAGAATAGTCTGGGGAGTATTTGCTTAATTGATATAAAGGGTAGATTTATGTTTTTCACAGAATCATTTCTGTCTACCTAGTGACAATTTAAAGAGCATTTCAGTATCATTTAAGTCTTCCTCTTTATTCAAACTTCTTTTAATACACAGAGTCTCACAGTAACATGGAAATTTAATGTTTTTAAAAGCTTTTAAATATTTGTTTTAATTTTCTGACAACTTTGAGAATTGGGCTTTACTCTTGTCATTTTACATCTGAAGAAATTAAGGCTCAGAGATCTTAAGGGACTTGCCAAGAACTGCAAGGTAAGTAAGTAGCAAAGGCTGAGCCAGGATTCTGAAAAAAAAAAAAAAAAAAAAAGTATGTTGCTGCAAAGATTCTTAATCATGGCATTTAGTCTCTTACATGCTGGCTGTACCTTATAAGAAGTTTTATGAACTTATATACAGAACAGAAATAGACTCCCAGACGTAGAAAACACACTTGTGATTACCAAAGGGGAAAGAAAGGAAGAGAGAGAAACTAGATTGGAATTAACATATGCTGTTGTTCAGTTGCCCAGTCATGTCCCACTCTTTATGAGCCCATGGATGCCAGGCCAGCGCACCAGGCCTCTCTGTCCCTTACCATCTCCCAAAGTTTGTCCAAGTTCATGTCCACTGTATTGGTGATTCCATCCAGCCATCTCATCCTCTGACATCCTCTTTTCCTTCTGGTCTCAATCTTTCCCAGCATCCAGGACTTCTCTGATGAGTCAGCTGTTTGCATCAGATGACCAAAATACTAGAGTTTCAACTTCAGCATTAATATATAAACACTAATATGTATAAAGCAGATAAACAGCAAGGACCTTCTGTATACCACAGGGAACTAATGTATTGCACAGGGAACTGTATTCTATATCTTATAATAATCTATAATGGAAAAGAAACAGAAAAACTATAGTGTATATATATATGTATGCATGTATGTATATATACACATGTATAACTACATATATGTGTATATAACCACACGTGTAGTTCTATATGTGTATACATACATATATACATACACGTATATGTAACTGAATCCCTTTGCTGTATACCTAAAATTAACACAATGTAAATCAACTGTACTTCAATTAAAAAATTTTTTTTCTGTCTCTGAAGTGATTCTTTGGTTTCCCAATATTTGGAGGAATTTGACTTCAAATTTTGGGTGCATATAGATTAAACTAGGGAAATTCCTGTCAAGTGTCCTGGGAGACTTTGGGGTGCTTTCCTAGAGATGATAGTGTCTGAGAGTCATTATCAGGTGTAACTAACCTGAGTATCTTTTGAAGAGGTGGCTAAAACTGTGTTGGAAGAAATGATTCTGAATGATTACTTTAGGGTTTTTTTTTTTATATTTTAAATTTTAGATAATGAAGCAACTGCCATTGTTGAAGTTCAGTTTTGAAGTATCCACAGGGAATGATGATTTAAATGTTCATTTGAATTATATTTGTTGTAAGACAGTACATTTAAAGTATTCTAAAGAAATTGTCACCATCTGGAGCTTGCAGTATAGCATTTGTCTCTAAATAATTAGACTTTTGTCACGAGCCTCTAGAAAAAGACAACTTTACTTAGGAAGTCT
The DNA here is from genome assembly GCA_006410515.1 of Procapra przewalskii. Classification (NCBI taxonomy): domain Eukaryota; kingdom Metazoa; phylum Chordata; class Mammalia; order Artiodactyla; family Bovidae; genus Procapra; species Procapra przewalskii. The sequence goes on from SJYF01000047.1 coordinate 4,610,883, forward strand.
AAGTGAATAGCCTCAGAAAGTCCTGATTTCCAGCCACTCTTGTCTGTCTCTGAAAGCTTGCAGCTTATGAGCCCTCTTACCAGGCTTAAAGTAGGAGACCAGCTTGCTGGAAATACCTGATTGTCAGAACTTTTATTCCTTTTTTCTTTACCTCCTCTGCTGACATCTAGAAACTAAAAATGGTGTTGTGAGTATATTAGTCTAACTTTTCAAAAAACCCTTTAAAGATGAGGAGCTATAAAGTATGTAAGTTTTGATATGCTCATTTTTGAGTGTGTGAATCGTCTTATGGAAGAGAAAAACCTCTGATTTAATGAGCAAGATTCATGACTTTGTCCTTCCAGAAGAAACCCTTATTTAATTCTGGGAAAGGTACATACTGGCCTGAGCCTGGTACCAAAGAGGATCCCGGCATCCTCACCCTGATATCTGAGCTGACCCCAAGGCCACTGCAGTCTCACTGGCACAGGGAAGGTTGTGTATGGACTCCAGCCACTTGCTACACAACAATATCTGTCTATATAATGTTTAGAGTATAATAGCATGGGCTCAATTCTCCTATGTGAGAATTAGAATTAAATAAGTTTCTTTTAATTGTTTGATAACTCAGTCCATGGAAGTCTCCAGGCCAGACTGGAGTGGGTAGCTTTTCCCTTCTCCAGGATCTTCCCAACCCAGGGATCAATCCCAGGTCTCCCGTATTGCAGGCAGATTCTTTACCAGGTGAGCCATAGGGGAAGCCCAAGAATACTGGGTGGGTAGCCTATCCCATTTCCAGCGGATCTTCCCAACCCAGGAATCGAACTGGGGTCTCTTGCATTGCACGTGGATTCTTTATCAACTGAGCTATCAAGGAAGCCCAGATAACTCACAGTAAGATCTAAAGAAGAAAAATGTGAAAGGTGAGTTAGAGCTGTTCATCTACAAAGATTATTGCAATATTTTGATTAAGTTTATAGATCACTTGTTTCAAAAATAAAATTTCTGTTCTCACATCTTTTATGAGATTCAAGCAAACTAACTTTAAGCAAGCCAAATATTTGATTCAGAAATAAACTCAGACATTTTTGTGGGCTTGTACTGGAAGGTCTTATTCAGAACAATAAGACCTTTTAAATAAAAGGTTTCTAACTAAAACAACAATGACTAAACCTTGAGAATGTGTTAAAGTCCTGCTGCTAAGTCACTTCAGTCATATCTGACTCTGTGAGACCCCATAGACAGCAGCCCACCAGGCTCCACCGTCCCTGGGATTCTCCAAGCAAGAACACCAGAGTGGGTTGCCATTTCCTTCTACAATGCATGAAAGTGAAAAGTGAAAGTGAAGTCACTCAGTTGTGTCCGACTGTTGGTGACCCCATGGACTACAGCCTACCAGGCTCCTCCGTCCATGGGATTTTCCAGGCAAGAGTACTGGAGTGGGGTGCCATTGCCTTCTCCAGTTAAAGTCCTAGTTGTAGTAAAACTCAGTGGGGTGGGTATAGAAAAAATCAGGGCAATTTATCTTGAGCAATTGTATATCCATTTCAAAGGGAAATATGGAAATGTTATAGAAGTTCCAGTGACTGTCTTTCACTTCCTTGAGAATATATATCTGAAGAAAGTGTTTATAGTACAAATGCATGGAGGCATTTTATGCTTGTTCCCTTTCAGCACTCCATTGGATTTTGGAGTAAGAGAAGCTGTCACCTACAGGTGGTTGAAAAAGTCTGCTTATGTGAGATGACATAGGAAGGAGTAAAATGCGATTTTGACACAATAGTGAAGAACCAGCTGGCTTGGCTTAGCTTTTACTTTCTCTTAAGATGAAAATCAGCATGTTTAAAGGAGTGAGGAAATGCTAGATGGAAAATAATTCTTTCAAGGTTTTAACTCCAGCTGAAAATTGGTTTTGATTAGCTTGTTAAAAGTTTAATACAATTTAAGTAACCCTGAATTTTTCCTTCCAATGGACAACTTAATTCTCTGTCTTCTGGCAGGACTCAGAGTGTTTTCTAATCTATGTCCATTAGAAATAATTTACCTCTAGTCACTTGAATGGAATATTATTTTAGCGCTTTTAAGTGTTCCAACTCTTAGGTCCAAACTTAGCCATCTTGGAAGTAAACTTGATGGCATTTGTTTGATTCAAATTCTGAAACTAAAGTGACTTATAGAATTTTAAAACCTCACTAACATTTTTGTTTGACTGAAAATATACTGATTACTGGAGCTTCCCTGGTGGTTCAGTGGTAAAGAATCCACCTGCCAATGCAGAAGATGCAAGTTCAATCTCTGGGCTGGGAAGATGCCCTGGAGAAGGAAACAGCAAACCACTCCAGTATTCTCACCTGGGAAATCCCACGGACAGAGGGACAGAGGAGCCTGGTGGGCTACCGTCCACAGGGTCACAGAGAGTCAGACACACCTTAGTGACTAAATAACAGTAGCAAAAGCATACTGATTATTGTTGGAAAAACACATTGTGTGGCTCTCATAGTGCCTGCTAACTTTATTCCTATCTTGGCTTACTGTATTATTTCCAGGTTGATGGAAATGAAAATATGATCATTCTTAGGCCAGATTATTGTCAGACTTAAGGACAGCAAAGAGCCTGTGCCCTGTAAAACATTATCTCACCCAGTTTGTACTAAGACCCAGCCAACAGTTTTGACTAAATTGACAATTGCTTCTTGTATGATTATGTGATTGTATGTTATTGTGTGTGTGTGTGTGTGTGTATGAGAGAGAGAGAGAGAGAGAGAGAGAGACAGGAGAGAGAGAACAGACACATCTATGATTTCAGGAGTTCACCACAGTTAATTTATTGTTCAGTAATATTAAAGCAAGTTTCTTCTTGCTTCTTTTTCATTTGAGGCACTTTAGAGTATCAGTCCTTTTAATAAGTTGGATGAAGTCAAAGGTGCAGCTGAAATATATCAGACAACAGATATTGATAGTGATTACATCTGATATCTTAAACTAAAGCCAAATTGAGTTTACTTTTACAAAATGTAAAAACAAAAAGGATAACGTTGATAATGTCCTTGTGAACTTATGAGATTATTTCTGCTTCTGTATCTCAAGATATTCAGTGTTTGAAATGCTAGGTGTCTCCCTTTGTGAGGTTTATCATAAGATACTGCAATGGAATAGAAACTGATTGTTATCTGGAGAAATCGCTCACCATTTCTCACTGTAATGTTACCTTTGGAAAAATCTGAAGAAAGCCAGGAAGTTTTAGTGTAACATGAAGATTTAATTTTCTGTAAACTAGTATCCAGAAAAGCATGTACAGTTATTTCTTTTGTTTAGCACATACAGAAGTATTTAAGGAGCCTATTTTGGCTGCTGTTCAAAGAAGGGTAATTGATAATAATAGACATATGACAGGTTAGAGAGGACACTTTACACTTTGTATGTAAAAACTGATCTAATTTGATATTTAATTAAAGGGTATAACCATATCATTTTAATGAGACCAACTTCCTCACATCCCAACGAAAGGAGTAGGATCAAGTTACACCCATAGTGTTTGATTTCTAAAAATTAGCCAGTCTTTATATGTTAAATTACTTCTTTTTAAAAATCTTCATTAAATTCCTAAACAGTAAACAGCTCTAGAGAAATCTATATTTTAGTGTTTCAATGTTAACATTACTTACTTCCCAGGAAAAGGATTTCTGTCCCTAAATCAAACATCTGCATTGTGGAGTCTTTTGTTTTATATATTTACATTTATACTGAATTTTTGTCTTTATTAGGATTTCACCTTTGGTATGACTACACTGATGCCAAATTCTGCTTTCTGGAGTAGAAACAGTGTCCAAAGCTCCAAATGATTCGGGCATAATTAGTCTAAATCATATGCTAGATAAGTGTTGTTAATTTGAATTTTCTTAAATATCTATTTTATTTAAAATTAAATAAAATTGAATTTAAACTTAATTTAAGTGTTTACTAAGGTATTTGTATAAAAATTTCCCAAGAAAAGTCAAAACACGTAAGTAGTGATGCCTTATAGATATCAGTAGATACAGTAGATACAGATCTCTGTGTGTGTTTTGATACTTGAAAATGATGGTGCTGATTACAGTACAGATAACTTCCTACCATAGTGCCTGATTGGTGCTATTTCCATGGTTTCAGTTCAGTTCCGTTGCTCAGTTGTGTCAGACTCTTTGTGACCCCATGGACTGCGGCACACCAGGCTTCCCTATCCAGACCGTCTCCTGGAGCTTGCTCAGGCTCATGTGTATTCAGTTGGTGATGCCATCCAACTAGCTCATCCTCTGTCATTCTCTTCTGCTTTTAATCTTTCCCAGCCTCGGGGTCTTTTCTAAGGAGTCAGTTCTTTATATCAGGTGTGTTGCTAATTAAAGAAAGAGCTTACCTATCACTGGAGTATTTAAAATCTGCCAAGCCCCCATGCCTTTCAATAGTTTAGTTCATAATAAATTTGAAGATATTGATGCAGGATGCCAAAAATGAATGTACAGATTGTGAATTCCTATATCATGCATCTGTTGTTACAATGAGCCAGGGCTTGTCTAACCTATTCTTGTATTAGATTATTTTTAAGAAGAGAGGGATTGAAATCTGTGTACTGTGGTAACTGAAAACTGAATTAAACTGTTTCAAACTTTTCTCTGCTCATCTCTTGGTCTAACTCAGAAGTCTATACATTGTTTCAGTGACTCTGGTTTGAGTAGGAACAGAGATAGGGCCAGACAAGGGATGGTGTACACTTCCTGGGGAGTCAGAGTGCTCCTCCCAAAGACTCACAACTGAACTGGGTCTTGAGGAAGACAATATATTTTTTAGCACTTTTAACATTTATTTATTTGTAATTGAAGGATAATTGCTTTACAATATTGTTTTGGTTTCTGCCATACATCAAAATGAATTGCCATAGGTAGGCATATGTCCCCTACCTCTTGAACCTTCCTCCCACCTCCTGCCCCATCCCACCCCTTTAGGATGTCACAGAGCACCAGTTTGAGCTCCCTGAGTCATATAGCAAATTCCCACTGGCTATCTCTTTTTCATATAGTAGTGTATATGTTTCCATGATACTCTCTCCATTCGTCCCACCCTCTGCTTCCCCCAAGCCCCTGTGTCCACAAGTGTGTTCTCTATGGAAGAAGACATAAAGATATTTGACAGGACATTTGACTCTAAGAGATCTATTAAGTATTGCTGCTTTACAGTAGCCAACCATTCATCTTTCTAATTAGATGTTACATCACTGTGTCACTTTCTCATTGTACCCCTCCCAATGCAAAAGAACTGCATGCGAAAAATTTCTCTTTTTTAAAGGATCCTGAGAAATTTGGAAATAATTAGGAACTCATACCTAAGTGTAGATAATTAATATATTTTAAAAATATATCCTTAATCTGACCTTGGGACAAATGCATGGTTCTTGGAGCTCTACCTTAGTTAATTCTATTGTAGCATAAAGATGATGATTAAATATCTAGTGTTGCTATGTTTTAAAGCAGTATTCAGGTCAGTGCAGTCATTCAGTCATTCAGACTCTTTGTGATCCCATGGACTGCAGCATGCCAGGCCTCCCTGTCCATCACCAACTCTCGGAGTTTACTCAGACTCGTGTCCATTGAATTGGTGATGCCATCCAATCATCTTATCTTCTGTTGTCCCCTTCTCCTCCTTCCCTCAATCTCTCCCAGCATCAGGGTCTTTTCAAATGAGTCAGCTCTTCACATCAGGTGGCCAAACTATTGGAGTTTCAGTTTCAACATCAGTCCTCCTTCCAGTGAACATTCAGGACTGACTTCCTTTAGGATGGTCTGGTTGGATCTCCTTGCAGTACAAGGGACTCTCAAGAGTCTTCAACACCACACTTCAAAAGCAATACACCATATACTACTTAAAAGCAATGCTTTAAGTGCTTTAATGTCTTCACAACTCTCCTCTTATCTATCCCATTCACAGATGAGTACACTGAGGCACAGGATGACAGTGACTTGTACAAGGTTGCATAGCACATCAGGAACACACCCTTAACTGTCTTTTTATGATTAAATTCATATCAATTATTCATCACATTTCTTCCAAAGTTATCCAACTAAAAAGCAGTGTTGGTCACTTTCCCTCACTAGTTAAACCTTGCATTGGCAGTTCATGTGGTCCAGGACACCATTTACGATTCTCAGAAAGGGATGTAAAACTTTTATAATCAAGCCACCCACTAGCATCATGTCCTGTCAAGTATATTAAAATGGTGGAGGGCCATATAAATGCAGATTTACCACCTTACTGTAAACAACAGAACTGACTTTCAGAGTTTAGCCACATTTTTAACAGCCTCTTCTGGTTTCACTTTTTTAAACTGAGAGCCAGTGCCCTCCACTGGCAAATTGTAGAGACTTCCAAATTCAGCAATCATGTACTATGTCTACTTCCCCCAAGACTTCATACATTGACACTTGAAAGTCTCAAAGCTCAGAATGTCTTCTTTGTCTATACATCTTCTTCAAAATTCAGTTCAGATGTGGGTTCTTTGGAGAAGGAGGCTCTGACCTCACCGGACAGAGGTCACCACTCCCTTTTCTTGTCCCTTCTCTGGCCTGTGTGCATGCATTATTAGACCTCTACTACAATGCGGTGATTCTTCAGCTTTTTTGTCTCCCTCACCAAAGAGACAGTTGTGAGGGAAACTTGTCAGAGATACATTTCCTTTGTGGTTCTTTGTAGTCATAATCTTCAGATTTTAGTTTCACATTAGCCACATACTTTCTCCTCCAGTCTAAACAGGTCTTCATCTTAACCTGATTTGTCTCCTGCAGACTTGACTGGACACTGCTTATATCAGATCTAATATATGTATCTGCAGAGTTGTCAGCCCTTGACAATAATTATCTAGTGTGTAAATTCAAACTAAGTACTAGTAGCAACTTTATAAAGAACTTGCAAATCTAAAACCTTCATATGTCTCAGAGCAGTGCTTCTCAAATTGTTACATGCCCCTGATCGGGAAAAAAAAAAACAACAAAAAAACTTCAATGTTCATAGCAGCTTTATTTACAACTGCCAAGTATAGAAGCAATCTGAGTGTCTATCAACAGATAAAGAAGATATAGTATATACACACACAATGGAATATTACTGAGGGCCAGGAAAAATAATGCACTTTTACCATTTGCAACAACATAGCTGGACTTGGGGAGGTTGCCCTGGTAACTCAGCTGGTAAAAAATCCACATCCACCTACAATATGGGAGACCTGAGTTTGATCCCTGGGTTGAGAAGATCCCCTGGAGGAGGCCACGCAACCCATTCCAGTTTTCTTGCCTGGAAAATCCCCATGGACAAAAGAGCCTGGTGGGCTACATTCCATGGGTTGCATAGAGTCAAACATGACTGAAATAATTTAGCATAGCACAGATGGACTTAGCATAATGCTAAAGTGAAATAAGTCAGACAGACAAATACTGTATAATATCACTTATATGTAGCATCTAATGAATACAATAAACTAGTAAATATAAGAGAAAAGAAGCAGACTTACAGATATGAAGAAACAATGAGTGGTTATTAGTGCAGGAAGGGAAGGGGTAGAGGGACAATATAGGGGTAGGGGATTAAGAAATCCAAACCATTAGGTTTAAAATAAGCTGCTAGGATGTGTTGTACAACATAGATAATATAGCAAATATTTCATAATAACTATAAATAGAGTATAAACTTTGAATATTGCAAATCACTATATTGTATACTTGCAACTTACATAATATTGTACGTCAGCTATACTTCAAGAAAAAGTCCTGTCACATGCCACATGTGAAAATTGTGAGATTTTGCATTTCTAACAAGTTCTGAATAATGCCCATGCTGCTGCTTTGCTGGTCAAAGAATAATAAGGTAGTAATCACTAATATTCTATTAACTTCATTTTTCCAGATTAGGAACCTGAAGCAAAGATGCATTATATCTACTACCATAGACAAAGCTTATACATGGCACCACCAGGACTGGACCCAGGTACTAAGGCTCCAGAGTAGGGGCTCTTGACCAGCACTCCACACCGCCTCTTCAACATGGAGCGTTGCCTCCCACATACACTCAGCTTTGGCTCTTTCTGTTCCTAGATGCTATGGCACTAATCCTTATGAGTTCAGAAGGTAAAGAAGCACTGGCTTCTTGCTCTTTGCAAAATGTCCTAATAAAGTTGCTTGGGAATGCATTTGCTTTTCTTAGAAGGAATAGTGAGGCATAGGAGGAGGAGACAAAATTTTATCAATGGTTTCCATATTGTCACACTTAGATTCTTCTTTCATCACATTCACATTAAAAAAATTCAAATAGACCTTGTTTCTACTTCATCTGTAAGAGTTACTAATTGTGATTCACTTGCTCTTGGGTCAGATATTTCTATGTAAGAAGATCTGAATTGCTTTTTTACATGGACATTATAAAAACAACTAAAAATGGTAGCTAAAAATTACTTCTGTACACATAATTAAATGAACTATAGTAAGATCACTAAACTTACACACACACAAACACACATATGTGTGTGTGTGCTAAGTTGCTCACTCATGTCCAACTCTTTGTGACCCTGTGGACTCTGGCCTGCCAGGCTCCTCTGTCCATGGGATTCTCCAGGCGAGAATACTGGAGTGAGCTGCCATACCTTCCTCCAGCATGTCTTCCCAACACAGGGATTGAACCCAGGTCTCCCTCACTGCAAGTGGATTCTACACACACTCATATATATGTATGTGTGTGTGTGTGTGTGTGTGTGTGTGTGTATGTTTATATATATGTGATTGACATGTGAAAATAAATATACCAAATATAATTGGTATTTATATATAGCTGCAGTATGGTGATTTTATTCTGCTAAATAGTTTGTCAAGCCTCACTAGGGAACTGGAGAAATCTTCCTAACTGGGGAACATCATAAAAAAATACAGATTCCTGGTCTCAAGGCTACTGAACAAAATTGCTGGGCACGGAGCCCAGGAATCTCTAGATTTAAAATGCTGCCCAGGTGATTGTGGTGATCATCCAAGTTTGACCACCAATATTAGACTACTCTGGCTTCTGGCAGAAAGACAACAGCTACTTCAATATCTCTAAGCCCATTAATCAAAGAAATGTCTCTAGGGTAATTTCTTCTACCATATCATGTATCACTGTTGACCACAGTTGCCAAGAGCTCTGCCGTATAACCACTTGATTCTCCTTGAGCCTTGGTACATCTGTGCCTGAATGTATGATCTAGACACTTCACACTTGGGAAGCTTATTTGCAGAAATACTGTCTGCTGGAAATCAGACACTGCTATAGAAGGAAAACCAATTGCTAAAACATGCTTGATCAAATCTCTGAGACATTGCGACAAGTGTTAAATAAGTTTTTGAGGATATGCCAAGCAGCAAATGAGAAAACAGTTGCTAGTTTCAGAAATATTTTGCAAGTGTGTGGTAATTCAAATTTAGCAGGGAAGGTAATTTTACTTATTGAACAAAAGTGATTTATAAATAATCCTGGAAAATTAAGCAGCTGGGCTAGCACAGGGCTTGCATATTTCATGATTTTTAAGTGATTGCAAAGTTGACTCAAAATAAATCTGAACAATTTAAAGCAATTTTATTTATCAATGTAGCCTTACTCAATTGCTACAAGAACTTCATATTTGCTTTTATTTTGTGTATAAAGTAGATTATCTTTCTATTGAAATATTTTTATATTTCCTATGTGAAAAGAAGCACATATCTGATATTTATGTAACTGAGGTCTCTCACTCAACTTAGGAATGTATTTTACACTGAGTTCTGTAGGCCTTCAAATAAACAAATAGCAGATTATTTTGAATGTGGAGAAAACAGAGTTCTAGAAAGTAATTGTTAGGCTTTCCAGCATAGCAGGTGTGTGCATAGTAATACATTTTAACATCATTGACCCTTTGAATTTTAAAACTTGTTCAAAAGAAAAATGTAAAAAAATCTATGCTGAGCAATTGAGATAGTAGCATTTGACAAGTGGGTTTGGAGTAGAAGAGCTGAGGTCAGAGTTTAAGAAACAATTGCAAACATACAATGAGAATCATGAGGATGACTTTTGGGGGTTCAAAAAAGCCATACTTAAATTTTTAGTTTCTTGTCACCCGAAAAGAGGAAACAGATAATTTTAAACATTAATTATTGTTTTTTATTGCTAAAACATATTTGTATCCTAATAAAGAGAGCTTTATGGCTAATGCTTTTAGCACTTCAAACTGTGCAAAACTTCAAAACTATGTAAAAGTATATTAAATAGCCACAAAAAAGAAGGAAATAATGACATTTGCAGCAACATGGATGGACCTAGAGACTATCATACTAAGTGAAGTCTAACATATGAAATCACTTACATACGGGAGCTTAGAAAAAAAAAATAATACTAGTGAAGTTGTTTACAGAACAGAAATAGACTCACAGACATAGAAAATAAACTTATGGTTACCAAAGGGGAAAGGGCTGAGAGAAGGATAATTTAGGAGTTTGGGATTAAAATATATACACTGCTGTGTGTAAAATAGATAACCAACAAGAATATAAATATATATATTTAACTGAATCACTTTGCTGTACACCTAAAATTAGCACAGCATTGTAAATCAACTATATTTCAACAAAAATTAAAAAAAAACTTTGTGATAGTGACCTGTATAAAACTGTAGGTAAGATAAAAAGTTCCTTGCGAGCAGCCATCATGAGTATTCGTCAGAATGTCCCCTAGACCCCTAGAGAGTTTAGCATTTGTTGCCCAATAATTATCTTCTAGATGAGTAAACAATGTGAATAGAGTCTACCTCTTTTTCCACTCTCTCTGTTGAACCCTGAATTGTTTTGAAATAACAGCATTTTATATATATTAAATTTATTTTAGTATCTTGACAATGATTTGAAGTTGATTCTTCTTGTTTAAATATAAAACATGATGTGTGGAGAGGGAGAAGAAGGCAATGGCACCCCACTCCAGTACTCTTGCCTGGAAAATCCCATGGACAGAGGAGCCTGGAAGGCTGCAGTCCATGGGGTCGCTGAGGGTTGGACACGACTGAGCGACTTCACTTTCACTTTTCACTTTCATGCATTGGAGAACGAAATGACAACCCACTCCAGTGTTCTTGCCTGAAGAATCCTAGGGACTGCGGAACCTGGTGGGCTGCCATCTGTGGGGTTGCCTAGAGTCAGACACGACTGAAGTGACCTAGTAGTAGTAGTGGAGAGGGAGAATAAATTGGCTTCAGTGTTGAAGTCTGAACTTTGACATGTTAAGAACATGAGTAGAGAAAAAAAAAAACTAGTAGATTTTTAATTAATAAAGGATATCTAAGGTATCAATAGTAGCTACTATCTGAGAGCCAGGCATGTTTGAAAATGTAAGTTGCCAATAATTCTTTGGTTCAATTAAGCTTGTGCTTCTATTTATTTTTCACTGTATTCACTTTTACAGAAACAATTCATTTATTTCAGATAAGAAATGTGAAATTATAAACAGTGTATTTGTAGGTCCACTTTCTCATGATTTTTCTTGGTTCCATTGCTTACTCCTGTAGTGCATACTAGAAGACTTAGCTCTCCCTCTCTCCCTTTTGATAACTTTCCTAAAATTGAAACTTATTTTAATTGGGAGATAATTGCTTTACAATATCATGTTAGTTTCTGCCATACATCAACATAAGTCAGCCATAGATATACATATGTCCCCTCCCAAACCAATAGTCAAAGTTCTTTGATTTTTTACTGTCTTTGACGATCACTTGGTTAAATCTGTCTCTTCTATTTTATTTGTAATTGCTGCAGAGAAATGGTTTCTAAATTCTGATGGAAAATAGTTTAGACAAGCATGTGTTTTAATTTAAACATTCACATTGTAAAGAATATCAATAATGTTTAGCTGTTCAGAAACATTGTACTGGAAGAATCAATGTGTTTGTGTATGTAATTAGACTGGCTTAGTAAGTATTTAGTTTTTCTGATGAATTGTTTTTCAGCTGTTTTCATGATAGAAGTTAAGCTGATGGAGTATTTTGTCAATAGGAAAAAACAAAATAAAAGATATTTCTTTAGCCTTCAGTTGAAAGTTTAGTCTTAGTGCAATTATTTAGAAATAATTTTTCCTTTTTTTGCATAAAAAGCATTTCAATTTGTATATTATGTATATTATTATATATTTTAATTGGGTTTGGGAGAAAGTAACTGGATGAAAGCTTTGGTTTGCAAACTTATTGATAATTTACAAAACCCTATGGTAGTCATTCATATTTTAAAAGTAAAATGACATTTTTTCAACCCAAGGTATATCTTAAAGTGGCTAAATAAAGCATCTTCTGTTTTATATTTGTTACTGAAAAATTTATCAGTGTAGCAACTTGGGACATAGTATCTTTCAAACCCTAGAAGTGACACATTAAGTAAAATATATTCAGCTCAGTTTAGTTCAGTAGGTCAGTTGTGTCCAACTCTTTGGGACCCCATGGACTGCAGCACATCAGGCTTCCCTGTCCATCACCAATTCCCAGAGTTCACCCAAATTCATGTCCATTGAGTCGGTGATGACATCCAACCATCTCATCCTCTGTCATCCCCTTCTCCTGCCCTCAATCTTTCCCGGCATCAGGGCTTTTCAAATGAGTCAGCTCTTTGATTCAGGTGGCCAAATTATTGGAGTTTCAGCTTCAACATCAGTCCTTCCAATGAACACCCAGGACTGATCTCCTCTAGAATGGACTGGTTGGATCTCCTTGCAATTCAAGGGATTCTCAAGAGTCTTCTCCAACACCACAGTTCAAGAGCATCAATTCTTCAGCACTCAGCTTTCTTTATAGTCCCACTCTCACATTTATACATGAACACTGGAAAAACCATAGCCTTGACTAGACAGACCTTTGTTGACAAAGTAATGTCTCTACTTTTTAATATGCTGTCTAGGTTGGTCATAACTTTCCTTCCAAGGAGTAAGCATCTTTTGATTTCATGGCTGCAATCACCATCTGCAGTGATTTTGGAGCCCAAAAAAATAAAGTCTGCCACTGTTCCCACTGTTTCTCCATCTATTTCCCATGAACTGATGGGACCACATGCCATGATCTTCGTTTTCTGGATGTTGAGCTTCAAGCCAATTTTTTCACTCCTCTTTCACTTTCATCAAGAGACTCTTTAGTTCCTCTTCACTTTCTGCCATAAGCATGATGTCATCTGCATATCTGAGGTTATTGATATTTCTCCCAGCAATCTTGATTCCATCTTGTGCTTCATCCAGCTCAGCATTTCTCATGATGTACTCTGCATGTAAGTTAAATAAGCAGTGTGACAATATATAACCCCTTGACGTACTCCTTTTCTTATTTGGAACCAGTCTGTTTTTCCATGTCCAGTTCTAACTGTTGCTTCCTGACCTGCATATAGGTTTCTCAAGAGGCAGATCAGGTGGTCTGGTGTTCCCATCTCTTTCAGAATTTTCCTCAGTTTATTGTGATTCACACAGTCAAAGGCTTTGGCATAGTCAATAAAGCAGAAATAGATGTTTTTCTGGAACTCTCTTGCTTTTTTGATGATCCAGCAGATGTTGGCAATGTGATCTCTTATTGGCAATTTAAGATATATTAAAGTCATAAATTGTATATCATGATTATATTATGTTAAGTATGTTATACTGTGTCAAGTATATTAGTCCCTCTCTCTGAGAGAATTCATATATAAAATTAATAGTTGTTACAAATATTTTCAGGGCTTATTTTTATGCTCTCAGGAAAATAAATATAAAAGAAAAAGTTAAGTTCTATTTTTTAAAATAATAGGAACAGACACTTCAACAATGGATGTTTTTGTGCTTATTTTTTAACTATTTTGATTTTTTTATCATTACTCTCTGACCTAAAATAAAGTCTAAGGAAGTAGAAGAGCTGAGGGTTTCCTACCAAGAATTTATTGCCTTCCTTTGAAGTTAACATTCCAGAGTAGCTAGGAGGGCTTTGGTAGGTTTCATTTGTCATGATATTAAGAAGAAACTTTTTAATTAAAAAAAAAAGAATAGCAGGTATTACTTTAAATAAATATGTGAACATTCATATTAGTATTATCAACTCAGAAATGTATGTTAAAGTTTTTGGTAATGTGACTGCTGCCATGGCATGTTTGAATCACTGACAGTTAATATTTGATCACAGAAAGGCATTTTGTTACACCTTCAATACTGACTATGGTTTGTGACCGTAAGTCATATGCTCAATAAAGTTAATGGTGGTATCTGATTATTTCTATGAATCAAGTTTGGTCAAAGAAACTTGTTCATTTTAGGGAACTGTATTTGAACATATATGGAACACTTAGCAAAGAAAAATGGGTTGATTGTGCAATAGTGTAGACATATGATACAGATTACTAGATAAACTCATAAGCAGAGGTTTCAAAGGCCTTATTCTTATTTGATTAGAGAACCACATGTATCCTACTTGGTTGACGGTTTATGTATTACAACTGTATGGGTTGACAACAGACAGGTAGGATCTGGACACAGTCATGATCATAGATTTTAAAAGAAATTTTATGTTATAATAGAAAACAAAATGGAGCCTAGTTTTATCATCTGTGTTTATCATGCTAGCTACTTATACCCACACAGGGGCTTCCCTGGTGATACTTGTTGCAAAGAATCTGCCTGCTAATGCAGGAGACACCAGAGATGCAGGTTTAGTCCCTGAGTTGGGAAGATCCCCTAAAAAAGGGAATGGCTACCCACTTCAGTATTCTTACCTGGATGATTCCATAAACAGAGGAGCACTTGAGTTCCAGGCACGACAGAGAGTTGGACACGACCAAGTAAGTATGCACGTACCCATATAGGCAGATAAATGCTGCTCAGAACAGTATTTTTGCCTTTGGCCTTTGTTTCTTCAAAGCTCCATATTGCTCATTTGGTATTGATTTTTTTTTAAGGAAGGAATTGAGAATTTAAGCAGAAAAGAATAAGCAAGGTGGCAAAAGGCCAAATGCTGAACGTTGCATTAAGCTGGTGAAAGTGAAAAAATGTTAATAAGTAAAAGATGGCAATAAGACTGCTTTTACTGCCTTTTCCAGAGAAGCCAGAGTGTAGGTGAAGAGTATAGGAAGGGAGGTTTAAAGCTATTCAATAGAAAGTAAATAGGAAAAAAAAAAAAAAAAGAAAGTAAATAGGGAGACACATAGACAATTGTAAGTGATCTCCTGGGGATATGAGGAAATTAAAGCAATTAAAAAATCTGATGGTGCAGAATACAAACCAAATAAGATCTCTCTTTCTCTTTTTTAAAACCATTTTAAATTTAAGTATATTTAAATTACAATGTAGTGTTAGTTTCAGTTGTACAGCAAATTGTCTCAGTTATTCATATATTTTTTCAGTTTTTTTCTGTCATAGGTTGTTATAAGATATTGAAAATAGTTCCCTGACTATATAGTAGGTTCTTGTTTATCTATTTGTCTTTATCTTACTTCACTTAATGTGATAATCTCTGGGTCCATTCACGTTGGTGAATAGCATTATTTCATTTTTTATGACTGAATAATATTCCATTGTGTAGATATACCACATTTCCTTTATTCATTCATCCATCAAAGGCCATTAAGGTGGCATCGGTAAAGCATCTGCTGGCAATGCAGGAGACCTAGGTTCAATTCCTGGGCCAGGAAGTTCCCATGGAGAAGGAAATGGCAACCCACTCCAGTATTCCTGCTTAGAGAATCCCATGGACAGAGAAGCCTGGCAGGCTACAGTTCATGGCTATTGTCAATAGTGTTGCAATAAATAGGATGCATGTATCTTTTTGCAATATGGTTTTCTCTGGATATGTGCTGGGACTTCCCTGGTGGCTCAGATGGTAAAACGTCTGCCTGCAATGTGGGAGATATGGGTTCAATCCCTGGGTGGGGAAGATCCCCAGGAGAAGGAAATGGCAACCCACTCCAGTATTCTTGGCTGGAAAATTTCATGGGCAGAGGAGCCTGCTAGGGTACAGTTGTGGGGTCGCAAAGAGTCAGACACAACTGAGCGACTTCACTTTCTTTCTTTCTGGATATATGCTCAGGAGTGGGATTGCAAGATTATACGATAACTCTGTTTTAAATTTCTCAAGGACCTTAGATACTGCTTTTCATAGTGGCTGAACCAATTTACATTACTACCAACAGTGTAGCAAGGTTCCTTTTTCCCCTACACTCTTTCAGTTCAGTTCAGTTCAGTTCAGTAGCTCAGTTGTGTCCAACTCTTTGCGACCCCACGTATCACAGCACACCAGGCCTCCCTGTCCATCACTGACTCCCAGAGTTCACCCAAACTCATGTGCATTGAGTCAGTGATGCCATCCAGCCATCTCATCCTCTGTCGTCCCCTTCTCTTTCTGCCCCCAATTCCTCCCAGCATCAGGATCTTTTCCAATGAGTCAACTCTTAGCATGAGGTGGCCAAAGTATTGTAGTTTCAGCCTCAACATCAGTCCTTCCAATGAACACCCTCCCTCAAGTATTTATTAATTATAAATTTTATGATGATGGCCATTCTGACTGGTGTAAGGGATATCATTTCACATGAGTCCTCAATATATATTATGCACATACACACACACACACACACACACACACACACACACACAGACACACACACAAGTCCCCTAGTCAAATTTGCCCTTTTTTTGACCATCTATTCAATTTTTTGGTCAGTGTCCATTTGCTTCATAAGTCCTACAACCTGAATGTTTTCTTTTTTCTGAGTCTTCATCTGTCTAAATTCTCAAGGTCTAGCTCAAATTCTACAACTTCCTGATGTCATCTTTAATTGCTCAGACACACAATTTATTCATACATAGTATGTACACATGTATATAGTTTGTACATATGTGTACATATATATATATATATATATATATATACACATTGCTCCATTTAACATTTATCATCCTCTCTTCTCATAATAGTAATCTTTCTTTTGAAAAAATTATCCTACTATCCTAAGTAGTAGAAGAATAGTACATACATTTAAGCCAAGCAACACCCTCGAGGCTCCCCCTTCCCTCTTCAGCCCAGCCATATGTTGATTCATAGATATTAATACAACTTAATTGAGACCTGTGAGTCTAGCCCAAATGCTAGTAGAATTTAATCATATATATATATATATGTATACATATACACATACATATTAGTACATATGTACATATATACATACATACATACACTGTATCTGTTGGGAAGCACCACAGGTAAGCATTCTGTCTACAAGTGAAGCCTACACAGAAACAAGCAGAGCTTTAATACAGACCTGATTCATACAACCACATTTGAGACTGAAGTTGCTGGCACCATGTAGCCTTTTTCAGTGAAATGAGTCCACATTTTTTTTCTTTTTTTTAAGTTTTAGGTACCCTTAAATTATAGTGATCATAAAGTGATCCAACCTCTAACAATTTACTCATTTGTTACTTTTCACATACTGAATTAAATGATAGACTTCTGAGTATGTCTCATTTCTTTTTCTAGTATATAGACTTCCTAGGCACAGGGGCAGTAAGCCTGATATGTCATTTGGCATATTTATGTTTTTTTTTAATTTATTAGGCACATGATAAATAAATGCTGAATTGAAATAAACTAAAATTCTGTTTTGCAATAACAGCCAATTTGAGATTTTTTTTTCTTTAGAATCATAGCCTTATACTCTAATAGTACATTGTTTTTTTCTTCTCACATATCTGTATTTCATAACTATTCTGGGGATTTTATGTATAACTTCTTCCCTTGCTTAGCCATAATTCATCCCAAACTGTATCCTTTTGATTTATTGAAAAGCTAATAATTTCAACCTTTTATGACTTGTATGCAACTTTAAACTGCAAATGTTGAGTTTTTTAACTTAATTTTTTTAAAATTCTCTCTTCCTTTTTCTCCTCCTCTGTCTCTAGCCATTGTTTTGCTTTGAATACTGTTTGGATGCCAATAGTTAACATATCTATGTCTCCCAGGTTTGTATCTCCTTCTCAGGACTTCAAGACACTTAAATACAACTGTTCACTTATTAAACTTGTAAATCTGTTTAATGTTTAGACAGATTAATTAGCTTAATCTAATAAATCTCCTGCTCTTACCCCCATAAACTCACTCTTCTCACATTCTTCAACTTCTTTGGTAGTAAATATATATACTTCAGTTGCACAGATTAAAACTGTGAAGTTATCTTTGATTCCTTGTTACCCCTCACATTCCACTGCAAATTCATTTGCATATCATGGATCTACCACAGAAGAAGGCAATGGCACCCCACTCCAGTACTCTTGCCTGGAAAATCCCAAGGGTGGAGGAGCCTGGTAGGCTGCAGTCCATGAGGTCGCCAAGAGTCGGACACAACTGAGCGACTTCACTTTCACTTTTCACTTTCATGCATTGGAGAAGGAAATGGCAACCCACTCCAGTGTTCTTGCCTGGAGAATCCCAGGGACGGGGGAGCCTGATGGGCTGCCGTCTATGGGGTCACACAGGGTCAGACATGACTGAAGCGACTTAGCAGTAGCAGGATCTACCACAAAAAATGTTCTAAGGCTAATCACTTCTCACCGCTTCTACCATTATTATTCACATCAACAATATCTTTCACTCAGATTGTTATAATTGTTTCCTGATTGATTTCCATTGCCTTCTTCCTGCCATTATGTTCTCTTCTCCACATAAGAGTAAAAGTAAAATTGAAAAACGGAAACAGATAAAATTTCCTCAAGTGTCTCCATGACTTTCTCCAATAAATGTTAAGGAAATTTTTGTTTAACTCAAGTTCTCACTTTATTTTATCCTAATTTGATAAAAATATTTTTAATACTTTATTTTACGTTACAATACTGTATTGGTTTTGCCATACATCGACATGAATCAGCCACAAGTGTATACGATCTCCCAATGCCGAAGCCCCCTCCCACCTCCCACCCCATACCATCTCCGTGGATCATCCCGTGCGCCAGCCCCAAGCATCCTGTATCCCGTACTGAACATAGACTGGCGCTTTGTTTCTTGTATGATAGCATACATGAATAAAAACAAAAAACTTTCTAAAGTAGTCAATGCTATGGTTTTTCCTGTGGTCATGTATGGATGTGAGAGTTGGACTGTGAAGAGGGCTGAGCGCCGAAGAATTGATGCTTTTGAACTGTGGTGTTGGAGAAGACTCTTGAGAGTC
>SJYF01000047.1:4661269-4671630 GCA_006410515.1 Procapra przewalskii
TAAAGGCATACTAAGTGTAATCAAGAATGGGCAGAGATTGGAAATCTTTTACATTGTTGGGAATGTATATAACAGTACAATCAATTTGGAAAACCATGTTTCAGTTACTTAAAAAGTAAAGCATACATTTCTAATATGATGCAGCCATTTCACGTTTAAGTGTTAAACTAAAAGGATAGAAACCATTTATCTGTATCAAGATTTGTACACAGACATTCATAGCAGTTTTATCTGGATTGCCAAAGCTTGGAAAAAATTTATATGTTCATCAGCATCTGAATGGGTTAACAATTGTCTGGAATACTCTAGAGCAGTAAAAGAAATGAACTGCTTTTACAAGAAACAGCATGCAATCTAAAAATAGTTTAGTGGGAAAAAGCAGCCATAAAAAAAAAAAAAGAGTATATAATGTCTTCTTCCTTTTGTATGAAATTCTAAAACTGCAAAAAATAAAAATTCTGAAAAATGAAAACCGATTTACAGTGACAAAATACTTATTAGTGTTTCCTAGGGGGAAAAGAAGGAGAAAAGGAAAGATATACCCATTTGAATGCAGAGTTCCAAAGAATAGCAAGGAGAGATAAGAAAGCCTTCCTCAGCGATCATTGCAAAGAAATAGAGGAAAACAATAGAATGGGAAAAACTAGAGATCTCTTCAAGAAAATTAGAGATCCCAAGGGAATATTTCATGCAAAGATGGGCTCGATAAAGGACAGAAATTGTATGGACCTAACAGAAGAAAAAGATATTAAGAAGAGGTGGCAAGAATACACAGAAGAACTGTACAAAAAAGATCTTCACAACCAAGATAATCACAAAGGTGTGATCACTCACACTCACCTAAAGCCAGATCCTGGAATGTGAAGTCAGGTGGGCATTAGGAAACATCACTATGAACAACACTAGTGGAGGTGATGGAATTCCAGTTGAGCTATTTCAAACCCTAAAAGAAGGTGCTATGAAAGTACTGTACTCAATATGTCAGCAAATTTGAAAAACTCAGCAGTGGCCACAGGACTGGAAAAGGTCAGTTTTCATTCCAATCCCAAAGAAAGATAATGCCAAAGAATGCTTGAACTACTGCACAATTTGCATTCATCTCACACGCTAGTAAAGTAATGCTCAAAATTCTCCAAGCCAGGCTTTAGCATGAAAGCCATGAACTTTCAGATGTTCAAGCTTGTTTTAGAAAAGGCAGAGGGACAAGAGATCAAATTGGCAACATCTCCTGGATCATGGAAAAAGCAAGAGAGTTCCAGAAAACCATCTATTTCTGCTTTATTGTCTATGCCAAAGCCTTTGATTGTGTGGATCACAGTAAACTGTGGGAAATTCTGAAAGAGATGGGAATACTAGACCACCTGACCTGCCTCTTAGGAGAAACATATGCAGGTCAGGAAGCAACAGTTAGAACTGGACATGGAACAAAAGACTGGTTGGTTCCAAATAGGAAAAGTACATCAAAGCTGTGTATTGTCACCCGGCTTATTTAACTTATATGCAGAGTACATCATGAGAAATGCTGGGCTGGAGGAAGCAGAAGCTGGAATCAAGATTTCTGGGAGAAATATCAATAACCTCAGAAATGCAGATGACACCATCCTTATGGCAGAAAGTGAAGAGGAACTAAAAAGCCTCTTGATGAAAGTGAAAGAGTGAAAAATTTGACTTAAAGCTCAACATTCAGAAAACGATCATGGCATCCGGTCCCATCCCTTCATGGCATCCGGTCCCATCCCTTCATGACAAATTGATGGAGAAACAATGGAAACAGTGGCTGATTTTATTTTTCTTGGATCCAAAGTCACTGTGGATGATGATTGCAGCCATGAAATTAAAAAAGATACTTGCTCCTTGGAAGGAAAGTTATGACCAACCTAGACAGCATATTAAAAAGCAGAGACATTATTTTGCCAACAAAGGTCTGTCTAGTTAAGGCTATGGTTTTTCCAGTAGTCATGTGTGGATGTGAGAGTTTCTTTAGTAGAATGCTGAGCAATGAAGAATTGATGCTTTTGAACTGTGGTGTTGGAGAAGAGTCTTGAGAGTCCCATGGACTGCAAGGAGATCCAAGCAGTCAATCCTAAAAGAGATCAGTCCTGAGTGTTCATTGGAAGGACTGATGTTCAAGCTGAAACTCCAATACTTTGGCCACTTGATGTGGAGAGCTGACTCATTTGAAAAGACCCTGATGCTGGGAAAGATTGAAGGCAGAAGGAGAAGGCGATGACAGAGGATGAGATGGTTGGATGGCATCAATGACTCAACGGACATGAGTTTGGGTAAATTCTAGGAGTTGGTGATGGACTGGGAGGTCTGGCTTGCTGCAGTCTATGGCATTGCTAAGAGTCAGCCATGACTGAGCTATTGAACCGAACACTGTACATGTGTACAACTTATTATATGTAAATTACTCTCCAAAGTGTAAAAACGAAGAAACAAAGAAAACCCAGTTATTTAAACTTTTCTCAGTGCTTCATGTAGAACTAAGGCATAAGAACATGTGGGGCTAGAGCTTGAACAAACTAAGTAATTGACAGCTCAGTAATTCAATTTTATTGTTGGGCCAGTTTGCCATCAATACTTACTCTTTCTTTAGCATGAGTTCTTATCCAGAGAACTCTACATGTACAGGGTTTTTTTAAAAAAATTTTTATTGTGATTAAAATCACATTATATGAAATATACTACAATCTTTTAACCATATTTAGCATCAAGGACTCAATGGACATGAGTCTGAGTGAACTCCGAGAGATGGTGATGAACAGGGAGGCCTGGCGTGCTGCGATTCATGGGATCGCAAAGAGTCGGACACGACTGAGCGACTGAACTGAACTGAACTGAATTATTAGTTCAGTGGTTCTGAGTTCATTTACATAGTTTTGCAAATCTTACAGTCATCCATCTCCCAAAGTTTTCACCTTCCTAAACTAAATTTCTGTCCCCATTAAACATTAACTACCCATCCCCCTAATCGCCCTACCCTCCCACTTCCGTCCCCTGCCCCCAACATCTACCAGAACACTTTCTGACTCTTGTGAATTTGGCTATTCTAGGTACCTTGTATAAGTGGAATCAATCAGTATTTGTCAGTACCTAACATATATTAGAATGCATTTTTAAGGATAAATTAAGATATGTCTTATAAATAGATTGTACCTTTATTTTTCCCCCTCTGCTATATGATAGGCCCTCTCCAGTCATCTGCTTTACATATAAGAGTGTACACAGAAATCCCTTGCGTTCCTATACATAACAATGAGAAACCTGAAAGAGAAATTAAGGAAATAATCTTATTCACCATTACAATGAAAAGAATAAAATACTTAGGAATAAATCTGCCTAAAGAAACAAAAGACCTATAAATAGAAAACTATAAGACACTGATGAAAGAAATCAAAGATGACACAAATAGATTGAGAAATATACCATGTTCATGGATCAGAAGAATCAACATACTACAAATGAGTATACTACCCAAAGCAATCTATAGATTCAATGTGATCCTATCAAGCTACCAACAGTTTTTGTCAAAGAACTAGAACAAATAATTTCATGATTTATATGGAAATACAAAAAAACCTTGAATAGACAAAGCAATGTTGAGAAAGAAGAATGGAACTGAAGGAATAAAACTGCCTGATTTCAGACTATACTACAAAGCTACAGTCAAGACACTGGCACAAAGACAGAAATATAGATAAATGGAAAATACAAACAACAACAACAACAACAACAAAATAGGCCAGAGATAAATCCCCACACCCATGGACACTTTATCTTTGACAAAGGAAGCAAATATATACAATGGAGAAAGACAATCTCTTTAACAAGTGGTGCTGGGAAAACTGGTCAACCACTTGTGAAAGAATGAAACTAAAACACTTTCTAACACCATACACAAAAATAAACTCAAAATGGATCAAAGATATAAATGTAAGACTAGAAACTATGAAACTCCTAGAGGAAAACATAGGCAAAACACTCTCTGACATAAATCACAGCAAGATCCTGTATGACCCAGCTCCCAGAGTAATGGAAATAAAAGAAAAAATAAACAAATGAGACCTAACTAAACTTAAAAGCTTTTGCACAACAAAGGAAACTATAAGCAAGGTGAAAAGACAGCTTTCAGAATGGGAGAAAATAATAGCAAACAAAGCAACTGACAAAGAATTACTCTCAAAAATATACAAGCAGCTCATGTAGCTCAATACCAGAAAAATAAACAACCCAGTCAAAAAGTGGGCCAAAGAACTAAACAGACATTTCTCTGAAGAAGACATACAGATAGTTAACAAACACATGAAAAGATGCTCAATGTCACTCATTATCAGAGAAATGCAGATCAAAACTACTGAGGTACCATCTCACACTGGTCAGAATGGCTGCTATCAAAGAGTCTACAAACAATAAATGCTGGAGAGTGTGTGGAGAAAATGGAACCCTTTTACACTATTGGTGAGAACGCTAACTAGTATAGCTACTATGGAGAAGAGTGTGGAGGTTCCTTAAAAAAAACTGGGAATAGAGCTGTCGTATGACCCAGCAATCCCACTGCTGGGCATACACACCAAGGAAACCAGAATTGAAAGAGGCATGTGTACCTCAATGCTCATCACAGCACTGTTTATAATAGCTAGAACATGGAAGCAACCTAGATGTCCACTGGCAGATGAATGGTTAAGAAAGCTGTGGTATGTATATACAATGTAATATTCAGTTCAGTTCAGTTGCTCAGTCATGTCCAAATCTTTGTGACCCCAAGAATTGCAGCACGCCAGGCCTCCCTGTCCATCACCAACTCCCAGAGTTCACTCAGACTCACGTCCATCAGGTCAGTGATGCCATCCAGCCACCTCATCCTCTGTTGTCCCCTTCTCCTCCTGCCCCCAATCCCTCCTAGCATCAGAGTCTTTTCCAATGAGTAAACTCTTCGCATGAGGTGGCCAAAGTTTTGGAGCTTCAGCTTTAGCATCATTCCTTCCAAAGAAATCCCAGGACTGATCTCCTTTAGAATGGACTGGTTGGATTTCCTTGCAGTCCAAGGGGTTCTCAAGAGTCTTCTCCAACACCACAGTTCAAAAGCATCAGTTCTTCAGTGCTGGGCCTTCTTCACAGTCCAACTCTCACATCCATACATGACCACTGGGAAAACCATAGCTTTGACTAGACGAACCTTTGTTAGGAAAGTAATTACTCAGCTATTAAAAGAATGCATTTGAATCAGTTCTAATGAGGTGGCTGAAATTGGAGTCTATTATACAGAGTGATGTAAGTCAGAAAGAAAAACACCAATACAGTACATTTATGGAAATTAGAAAGATGGTAATGATGACCCTGTATGCAAGACAGCAGAAGAGACACAGATATAAACAGACTTTTGGACTCTGTGGGAGGCGGCGAGGTTGAGATGATTTAAGAGAATAGCATTGAAACATGTATATTACCATATGTGAAATAGATGACCAGTCCAAGTTCAATGCATGAAACAGGGCACTCAAAGCCAGTGCACTGGGACAACCCAGAGGGATGGGATGGGGAGGGAGGAGGGACGGGCATTCAGGATGGTGGACATATGTACACCTGTGGCTGATTCATGTTAATGTATGGCAAAACCCACCACAATATCATCAAGTAATTAGTCTCTGGTTTAAATAAGTAAATTAATTAAAAGAAAAACAGACTGTACATACATCAGTCCCAGTCTCCCAATTTGTCCCATCCCCACTTGGTGTCCATACATTCTCAGCATCTCTGTGTCTAATTCTGCTTTGTGAAAAGGTATTTTTTTCAGTTTCTGAAACCTCCAGTTGATCATTATGCTGGAATTTATAACATGTATATTCCTGTAGTGACACTTTGTACAGTTCATTTACTTGGAAAAATGAGAAATATTAATAGGCATCTTAGGGGGTATTGTTCACTGAATATAGAATTAGAGATCAAATTACTTGCTTCTAAATTCCTCTCTACAACTAACTATAACTTCTGGTTCAAAATTTCATGTTTGGTGTTTCTATATACACACCTACAAAAATAAAAAGCTAAATAAATTCCAAGAATGTTTCTAATTCTAAAAATGTTTGATTCAGTAGCAATAAATATTTATATACCCCACTGTATCCCCCACCTTGTACTAATTGTTGAAGATAGGTAGATACTGATTACTCTCAGTAAATTCAGTTTACTGGAGGAATCAGTAAGCGAATCATTTTAATACAGTATGTTTTCTACAACTAACAGAAAGGAAAGAATGATTATTCTGGAGTGCAGGGGACTCGTTAGTTATTTTCCCATTATCCACTGCCTCTTTTCCACTTTCCAGAATGTCTCATTACAAATTTTTCTTGATTTATGATGGGGTTACATACTGATATAGCCACTGCAAAAAGAAAAATATCTTGAATTGAAAATGTATTGAATAAACCTAAGCTACCAAACATAACTTTGCCTAGCCTAATGTTAAACGTGCCAAGAAAATTTATATTAGCCTGCTGTTGGGAAAAAGCATCTAACACAAAGTCTGTTTATAATAAAGTGGTGAATGTCTCATTTAACTTTTTGAATGCTCTTCTGAAGTGAAAATTGGGATGGTTGTGAGTGTATCAGTTGTTTGCCCTTGGGAACACTTCGCTGACTGTGGTCTGAAACTCTCTCCTGATGCCCAGTAGTATTACGAGAAAGTGTTACAGCATATATCTATAGCCTGGGAGAATATAAAAATTCAGAATTCAAAATATGCTTTCTTCTGAATGTAAATTGCTTCTGCACCATCATAAAGATGAAGAATCATAAGTTGAACCATTGTTAAATTCGGAATCATCTCTATACCCAGATAGCCTTGTCATTCTAGAGAGGTTGATTCCAGACACTTCCAAAATATAGCCTGAGTTTGTCCAATCAAAAATCTCAGAACTTGTGTTGAGGATTTTGAAATACACATGTAATGAATGAAGGATAGGAATCATGTTATTTATATTCTAATTTTCTCTCTGAACAATACTCTACCAATAATGCAGACATATCCTATATACATCTCCATGGCTAACTTACTTTCGATATTTACCATAAAGCACTTGATCCTGATCCTCATTTTTCTTACCTGGATAGCATATTCATCTTGAACCAGACTAGGGTATGTACACAGTTCTTTCACTGGCTCTGAACGAGTCCTTAGCCCTCTAACATCACCTTCCTGGGATGGGCCACTTCTACTTGACTGTATGAAGTGAAAATGAAAATGAGAAGGTCCTTAATTAAAGACCGGAATACCACCAATAACAGTTGGACATATGTGGCTGACAAGCAATAGATGTCAATTGCATAGACTAAAATGAGTTACCAAATCTAACACCTGAATACTGTGCCTGTTACCTGAGATTGTGCCTAGTACATATATTGAACTTAATTTTAGAGTCTTAAAAAAAAATAACTTGTAAAGGATGAAGTATATTTTATTCATGGATTTGAAGAAAGAATTAGAAAATTAAATAAAAATATAATGTTCTCAGAGAAGAGAAAATATTAAGAATGTTAAGGTTGGGGAATTTCCTGATGGGGCAGTGGTTAGAACTCAGTGATTTCACTGCTGGGGCCTGGATTTAATTTCTGATTAAGGAACCAAGATCCCACAAGCTGTGCATCTTGGCCAAAAAAAAGAAAAATAAAAAAAAGAAAAGTAAATTTGTGTAACTCAGAGAGTTAATTATTTGATCCCTTACTCTCTAAAGGAATATTTATTTTCTGTAACTGATCTCATGAGGAATAAAGTATCACTTTCCAGTAGTTCAAGGAAATTCTTATTAAAGCTTCCTTATTCTGTTTACTTGGTAACTTCTCTACCACATTTTGGTATATCAGTATAACCTGATGTTATATGTGCTTTTTCTAAAAAGATACATATATATTTTAGATAGACTGATTTTCATTTTTTTAAAAAATTGCATTTAAGGTGTATCTTTCTAATATACAATTCCATCATTAATTTTTTAATGTTTATTATTTTTCATTTAAAATTTCCCAATTATTTTATATTTCCATAAAATTCATTGATGTTTGTTTACCTTTTAAATGAGAGAGTCACATATTTGGGTATTATATAAAGGAGATTAATATGGGCTTCCAGATCTCCATGGGAACACAATATGTTCCCCATGATTCATTTTCTAGAAATGGAGAAAGAAAAAATAGTTTCCATGGAGATACAAAGGTGAGCTAAACGGAAGTGGCCTTGAGGGCATTGACATCCATAAGCACAGACAATTCTTCATTCTTCTTGCAAAATCCCAAATATATTTGAAATGCTTCTGAATTCAACCTAAAATGACAATAAGTGACTTCATTAAATATAATTTTGTATATTATGATGAATTAAAAACATATTAGGGTTTGTCATCTAATAATGAAAAGGTGAATATAGAAAAAATTCTTTGAAAATAAAATAATGAAGTTCAAGGTTTACAATGGGGAAAAAGATGCAATAAGACACCCGTGAAATGACAATATGTCATTGCTTTTTAGAATTAAAAAAGTTTCTTAGTGGATTTTATCATATAACTTTTTTTTATTAGAAGACCACTAAACCAGTACATACTCATTGTTCTCATGTAAGAATTTCTACACAAAACCTTTTTCCTTCACATTTGCCATTCTGTAGATCCAGGAAATCAATATTAAATTTCCTAGTGTTTTTTTTTTTTCTCCCTGCTGAAGTAGAAGCATTAATTCCTTTCTTATTAGATTTATTCTTGGTTTAGGTTAGAAGATATGGTATCTCCATGCTTAAGTACAACTGATAACTATATCATGTGTTTAGCACAGCTTAATAAAACAGAACAGCACACAGGATAGAAAAGACTAGGTTCTATTCTATCTCATTAATGAGTTTATAGGAAAGATATATTGAGTACAGTTTTATGCCTAATAGGAGAAGGAAATGGCAATCCACTCCAGTACTCTTGCTTGGAAAATCCCACGGACAGAGGAGCCTGGTAGGCTGCAGTCCATGGGGTCCCTAAGAGTCGGACATGACTGAGCAACTTCACTTTCATTTTTCACTTTCCTTCATTGGAGAAGGAAATGGTAACCCACTCCAGTGTTCTTGCCTGGAGAATCCCAGGGATGGTGGGCTGCCATCTACGGGGTCACACAGAGTCAGACAAGACTGAAGTGACTTAGCAGCAGCAGCAGCATATGCCTAGTACTGTGCACAAGTTTAAGAC
This sequence comes from Procapra przewalskii, assembly GCA_006410515.1. Lineage (NCBI taxonomy): Eukaryota > Metazoa > Chordata > Mammalia > Artiodactyla > Bovidae > Procapra > Procapra przewalskii. The sequence continues at coordinate 4,670,494 of SJYF01000047.1, forward strand.
TATAGAAATAGAAAATATTTTATCTTTCCTTGGGAATTTCAAGGGAGCAATTACAAAGCAATATTATAAATGCCACAGAGGGGGTATGAATAGGTAATGGTGAGAGCACTTAAGGAGGGGGCTCCTGTCTTGGCCAAGACAAAGGTGAGGTGATGTGACACTTGTGTTTGAGCTTGAATAAATGTCAGAAGTAACCAAGTAGATATGGGAAAGGAGACCAAGAGCTAATCTATGAGCTAATCTGAGCTAATCTGTGAGCTAAACATTAGGAAAATTGCAACATAAGTGCTTCACCATGACTGGAAGGATGAGAATAGGTATGGAAAATGCTAAAAGGACAGGTAGAATGTAGAGCAAGAAAATTTTTGAAGGCTTCTATAAGTTATGCTTGGATTTAAAGCAAACTGATGATTGGAGGCAGGTCCTGTAAACGAGCACACTGAGGGCTGTGTTAGGGAGATAATGGAAGCCAATGAGACCATAAGCAGAGAAACCAATTAGGAACCCATATATATATATATATATATAATTTTTTTAAAGGAAAATAAATATCAAGTGAGTGATTCATATGAGTATATTCAAGATCCATGTTGAAAAAATACAAATATTTTATACTTTGAAAGAAACTTCTGATTTTTATGGATACAGGCCTCATTCAGTTGATTTTGTATCAAATAGACTGATCTAAGGCAGAGATTGCAAAGTGGCTCATGAGGCTTATTTGGTCCAACCGTGTGCCTGCTCACTTTGTTTAAAGTAACTAAGTTTAAATGCCTTTAGATTCAACACAAAATTTAAACCCATTTGCCACAGTCCCCACCAGTCTTTAATGTTATTCATTGCAAATATTGAAGTTACCATCATGACACTTTGAATAACATAAATTTGTAAGCCCTCATTTAAACTGTCTCTGATTATTAATTTTTGAAGATTGCATCAAGGTTTGTGTGCATTTTCTTGATTTATTTATCTATTACTTATATATTCTTCTGGCTTTATAGTCTTTTTTAATCATTTTGACTTATCTTGAACTTTTCAGTGAATTTAACTTTGAACTTTATTATGAAATTATTTTAAGTATTTTCTTCCTAAATGGGTATGTTTTACTAGATTTAATATGTTTGAAATTATTTGACA
>SJYF01000047.1:4680869-4696145 GCA_006410515.1 Procapra przewalskii
AGCAAGAAGAGATAAGAAAGCCTTCTTCAGCGATCAATGCAAAGAAATAGAGGGAAAGAACAGAATGGGAAAGACTAGAGATCTCTTCAAGAAAATTAGAGATACCAAGGGAATATTTCATGCAAAGATGGGCTCGATAAAGGACAGAAATGATATGGACTTAACAGAAGCAAAAGATATTAAGAAGAGGTGGCAAGAATACACGGAAGAACTGTACAAAAAAGATCTTCACGACCCAGATAATCATGATGGTGTGATCACTAATCTAGAGCCAGACATCTTGGCATGTGAAGTCAAGTGGGCCTTAGAAAGCATCACTATGAACAAAGCTGGTGGAGGTGATGGAATTCCAGTTGAGCTGTTTCAAATCCTGAAAGATGATGCTGTGAAAGGGCTGCACTCACTATGCCAGCAAATTGGAAAACTCAGCAGTGGCCACAGGACTGGAAAAGGTCAGTTTTCATTCCAATTCCACAGAAAGGCAATGCCAAAGCATGCCCAAACTACTGCACAGTTGCACTCATCTCACATGCTAGTAAAGTAATGCTCAAAATACCCCAAGCCAGGATTCAGCAATACTTGAACCATGAACTCCCTGATGTTCAAGCTGGTTTTAGAAAAGGCAGAGGAACCAGAGATCAAATTGCCAACATCCGCTGGATCATGGAAAAAAGCAGGAGAGTTCCAGAAAAACATCTATTTCTGCTTGATTGACTATGTCAAAGCCTTTGACTGTTTGGATCACAATAAACTGTGGAAAATTCTGAAAGAGATGGGAATACCAGACCACCTGACCTGCCTCTTGAGAAATCTATACGCAGGTCAGGAAGCAACAGTTAGAACTGGACATGGAACAACAGACTGGTTCCAAAGAGAAAAAGGAGTATGTCAAGGCTGTCTATTGTCACCCTGCTTATTTAACTTAAATGCAGAGTACATCACGAGAAACGCTAGACTGGAAGAAACATAAGCTGTAATCAAGATTGCCTGGAGAAATATCAATAACCTCAGATATGCAGATGACACCACCCTATGGCAGAAAGTGAAGAGGAACTAAAAAGCCTCTTGATGAAAGTGAAAGAAGAGAGTGAAAAAGTTGGCTTAAAGCTCAACATTCAGAAAATGCAGATCATGGCATCCAGTTCCATCATGTCACTGGAAATAGATGGAGAAATAGTGGAAACAGTGTCAGACTTTAGTTTTTTGGGCTCCAAAATCACTGTAGATGGTGATTGCAGCCATGAAATTAGAAGACGCTTACTCCTTGGAAGAAAAGTCATGACCAGCCTAGATAGTATATTCAAAAGCAGAGACATTACTTTGTCAACTAAGGTCCATCTAGTCAAGGCTATGGTTTTTCCAGTGGTCATGTGTGGATGTGAGAGTTGGACTGTGAAGAAGGCTGAGCGCCAAAGAATTGATGCTTTTGAACTGTGGTGTTGGAGAAGAGTCTTGAGAGTCCCTTGGACTGCAAGGAGATCCAACCANNNNGGGATTTCTTTGGAAGGAATGATGCTAAAGCTGAAGCTCCAGTACTTTGGCCACCTCATGAGAAGAGTTGACTCATTGGAAAAGACTCTGATGCTGGGAGGGATTGGGGGCAGGGGATGAAGGGGATGACTGACGATGAGATGGCTGGATGGCATCACCGACTCAAATGGATTTGAGTCTGAGTGAACTCCGGGAGATGGTGATGGACAGGGAGGCCTGGTGTGCTGTGATTAATGGGTTCACAAAGAGTCAGACACGACTGAGTGACTGAATTGAACTGAACTGATATATTCCTTTCCAGTGGTTAGGACCTCCTGCCCAGTCTTAGCTGGTGCTCTGAGATCTTCCATGTCTGAAGACGTATTCCTGAAGTATTCACGGAGAGTGACGTACCCCATGTTCACCTACTCTTCCAACATCTTGTCTCTTTCCAGTATATGTTTTTGAGTGGGTTGCAGGACCAGAATAGTTAGAGAGGGATTGATAGCGAACCTTAGAACCTTGAGTGGAACCTCTGAGTTGAGTAGCAGTGTTGTCAGTGTTAATATACTGATAGACAAGAGTGTGTGGTGACAATGTGTTGGAGTGTTCTTGGCTTTGGAGGACACACTGAAATATTTAGAAGTGATAGGACTTGTTCAGAGAAAAAAAAGTCTATATATCAAAGGAATGAGAGGACAATGAAACAAATGTGGTAAAACGTTAACAATAGATTATCTAGGAAAAGAGAATAGGGTTTTGTTTGACTGTTGTCATTTTTTTCTGCAGGTTTGCCATTATTTCAAAGTTCAGAAGTTAAAAATTCAACATAAGATTTTTTTGCCTCTGATTTATTACTGTGCCAGAAGAATCCTTACCCTTGAGTTGCTTATTTCAAATATAGTATTGTACTTAAGGCCTAAAGTATGTGTGTAATTTTTGATGAAGAGGTAAACCTAATGAGGTATAAAAATTCAATCATTGTTAAGAACTGAATATCTCACTTCAGTGTACTTTGGTTAAATCAATATGTTAGGTGATGCTAATGACCATTTTCTAACACTGAATACAAAGAGGCCTAATGGCTAAAGTGAAAAAAAAGCACAAAGCAAAAACAAACCAGAAATTCCAATACACTCCTAACTTTCTTTGGGAGCAAAATGTTTTCAATTTAGATTAAGTTACTGAACTTTGCTTTCCTCTATATTTATTTTCTGGAAAAGCCATTTTCTTTTTTTTGTTGTTGTTACAATTTTTATGGGTCTATGGGAAAGAGCTCTGTAACTTTAGTATATATTTATACTTGTGAAATAGCTTTTCTTTTCTTAATCCTTTTGTTTACTCTCATAAATGAGTCATTGATGTTTCCCAACCGTTCTTGGGAACCAGAGGCCTGCTTCATATTAATGTCACAAGTTGTCTTTTCCTGGAAATCAACTAATGAGTAAACCAGAACAAGTCCAAATGGAATTTAATAAGCATGGCTTTCAGACCACCAGTAATTAGCTAATGATTTATAAGAATATCATGTATTCTTGGTTCTTTAAAAAGGTGTTTGTATAAACCTTATCTTACTGAAGGAAACTCAGACTCTTTTTTCATCTCTAATACACTATTTTAAAAATATAGGCTCATCCACAAGTCAGAAAGAGAAAAACAAATATTGTATATTAATTAATATGCATAGAATCTAGAAAAATGATACTGATGAACCTATTTGCATGGCAGGAATAGAGGTGCATACGTAGAGAACAGACTGTGGATACACGTGGGGAAAGAAGAGGGGCTGAATTGAGAGAGTTTTGTTGTTCAGTTGCTAAGTTGTGTCCGACTCTGTGACCACATGGACTGCAGCACGCCAGGCCTCCCTGACCCTCACCATCTCCCACAGTTCGCCCAAGTTCATGTTCCTTGAATCCGGTTTTCCATATTTACACTACCATGTGTAAAATAGACAGCTAGTAGGAAGCTGCTGTATCACAGAGGGGCCTCAGCTCAGTGCTCTGTGATGACCTAGAGAGGTGGGATGGGAGTGGAGAGGGAGGGAGGCTCAAGAGGAAGGGCCATGTGTATATATATGGCTGATGTATGTTGTTGTACAGCAGAAACAAAAGACATAATTGTAAAGCAATTATATTGCAATAAAAAATGAAAAATCAAGTAAAAAATATAATAGGTTCAGTTAAATGGCTTTCATTTAATATCACACAAACCATATTTCATTCACTTTTAGTTTGGGCCCTTGGTTTTAGTTCCTATTTCCAAGTCCCCCCCAAATATGCCTACAGCATACTTACTTATGTAGACAATGCGTCTTTTGGCAATTTGCTTGATAATTGAGCTACAATTTTTATTGGATTCCACTAGATTGCTCATGGCACCCCACTCCAGTACTCTTGCCTGGAAAATCCCATGGAAGGAGGAACTTGGTGGGCTGCAGTCCATGGGGTCGCTAAGAGTCCGACACAACTGAGCAACTTCACTTTTACTTCTCACTTGCATGCATTGGAGAAGGAAATGGCAACCCACTCCAGTGTTCTTGCCTGGAGAATCCCAGGGACCGGGGAGCCTCATGGGCTACCATCTATGGGGTCGCACAGAGTCAGACACGACTGAAGCGACTTAGCAGCAGCAGTAGATTGCTCAGGTTCTTCAGCAAAATTACTCCGAATCCTAATACCTGGCTTTCTTACCCTCTCCTCTTTCCTGTCTTTTATCTTTTCTTTTTTTCTTTTTTGCCTTTGCATGCTTTTAAGTTGGAGTACAGTTGATACTATCCTTATCTTTTATCTTGCTCTTCTGCTGGCTTTCTACCTCCTGTCAGCATACAAAATTACCCACTTTGATCTTAGTTTAGATTAGCCCAAACTGTTGGTGGCAGGTCAAGAGGAAAAACTGGGGTCAGAAAGCTTGGAAGAAAAAGACCTTCCCCTTCCCAGCATGATCCTGTTGCCTTCTGCTCTGACTTATTTGAGCATGTCATTTAAAAAGGACACAAGGAGCTCCTAGTTAGGAAATAAAAGATACTAGTTTTTTCTGAGAAGAAAGAAAGAAAACCCAATAGGAAATTGAACAGTCTTTTTCACCTGATATAGTTGTGTCCTGGTCATTTGAGGAAGAACTGAGCTGTGGAGAAAAGTGGAACTTCTCTTCAGGCCGATGATATTTGGGAGGTAAACCATATCCTCTTCATCCAAAGCTGTCTTTTTTCATGAGCACCTTGAGAGAACTCTTGCACAGGACACTTACCTCAACTTTATAGTTTCAATGACTCTATGATTTATTTTAAAATATGAAAATATATTGATAAATTATCTGATGCATCCATGAGACATTTGATATCTTTTCTCTTAAAATTTTACTTATTCTCAAACAATACTGATTTTACCCAACCACTGTAAAATACGTAATACTGACTTTGAGAGAATGTCTGGGAAGTGTTTCCCATCAGAGGGGAAGAGATGGCAACTCAGAGAGTAGAAATGGTAAGGGCATACAGAGACCACAGATTTCCCAAGTGGCTCAGTTGGTAAATAAAAGCTCCACCTGCAGGAGGTACAGGAGGCCTGGGTTTGATCCCTGGCTCAGGAAGATCCCCTGGAAGAGAGCATGGCAAACCACTCCAGTATTCTTGCCTGGTGAATCCCATGGACAGAGAAGCCTAGTGGGCCCCAGTCCATAGGGTCTCAAAGAGTTGGCCATGACTGAAGTAACTGAGTATGCACTATAGAACCCTCATTAAAGTGTGTACCAGGATCATTTTCTTGAAGTTCTTTGATAACCTACCAGACAGGCATTACCCTTCCTCACAGACTAAGAAATGAGGTCCTGAGAGATTAGGTGAGGAGCCAAAGCCGAGTTTGCTCCCTTCTCAGAGTATGCCCATTTCTCAAAATTAACTCTCTAACATTCATTGTTGAGCTTCCAGTTCAATGTCACACTTTCCTTACCTACTCTATTTGAATATTAATAATTCCACTTCCTTCCTGAGCAGACACTCATTGTGACATTGTTTTGTTTCCTTGCGCTGATCACTTCTGACATTATTTTGTGAAATCCAAGACAGGATGAAGCTTGAATTTACTATGGTATCCTCAACTTCTAGTATTGTTTATTGTATTAATATTTTAAAATGAATGAAAACGCCCAGGTTGCCCTAGTTTATAAGGCAACAGAAGCCTTCTGAGGGGTGTAGGAGCAAGTACTTCAATAGGCCTCCACTTGATGCTCTCAGGATATTTTCCTGCATAAACCCTGGGGACCCTGATTCTGACACCACCTTGAATATTTTGCATAATGGCTCCAACCCACTGATACGACTTCTGTTTTTGCCTTGCAAATGGCTTCTTAGCAAAATCCTGTCTGCCTACTCATGCTATTGCATAAGAACAATGTTTAATCTCTTGTGACCTTAATATTGTGTAATTTTCTGATGGGATTGTTGACAATTAGCTCACACAAATCATCAAAAGAATACTTGAAGGGGTGATTATGTTCAAAAGCCCCTTGGCCACAAAAGGAGAGTTTCTCTTGGAGACATGAACTGAGTAAAGGAGAAGCTGACATTTTGAGTTCATTACAATAATGCTGAAAAATACTGAACTAAACAGCCATCACACCCTTCACATTTTTCAGTCATTTTTCATAATTTGCATTTAAATGAAAGTAGCTGAAAAGACATGAAATTCTCCTTTATATTTTTTCTCATCCTCTTTTCACTGTGATACATAAACACTAGGTTCCCTTTTTCATTCCTGAGACTTTGACTAAACTCATGACTGCATCTTGATATCATGTTTGGTGCATTTATAATGATGCTTCCTGCTTTATTTAGGGGTAGGGCAATGAGTAAACAGAACAAAACTTTTTCTCTAAGATTTCTTATGTTATACCAACTAACTTTCATATTTCTTTCTCTTATCATAATTTTGTCATTTTTGCTTCACATAAGGCTTTCCTTTATTGTGAAGTCTGTAAATATATAAACATTTCTAGTTCTGGAGAAATTATCTTTTTATTATGTCTGGCTCAACTTCCCAAATGCTATTTTATTATCTATGTTGGCTTAATTAAATAAAAACTGAGTCTTTGGGGATCTGCCAAGATACTCTGTGTTGAGTTGACTTATACCTGAAAACTGGCTGGATGAATTTCCTGATGAAGGGAAATATGCACTTGTTAGTAAATAGAATAATACATTATTAGAAAATCAAGATTTGAAATAAATATTACTGAAGAAATACAAAAATAGTTGGCTTTTATATTCAGAAAATTCTTCATAGCTCTTTTTCTTCATTATGCTTTGATTTCATAAGCAGTTAACAAGCTCTTTATTTCATCCTTATATTGGACCAAACTATTTTTCATCTATCTTTCCCAGAAATTTCTTCCCAGAATTTCAAGACCTCTGGATGAAACATCACTAGTCTGGCATACACTCCTGCTTTCAATAGTAGTTGTTTATCATTTTCTTTTGAACTTGACATAAGATAAAACTTTTTCCGCATGAGATGCCTTATAATAATATATCACGAGATTTTTATGAAATCTAAGTAAAAGCTATTTTCATCTTGTGTGTTGTTAGTGATATTTTATAAAATGTTTCTCCATTTCTGCTATTTATGACTTGTTAGCAAATCCATCCCATTTGTTGCTCATCATATTTTCCTTAAATTGATTTCAGATGTTATATTTTTCTCTCTGCCACAGAAGTTTACTTTTTAGCTTTCTAGGCAGTGGTGAAAATTAGAGCTCTGCTTTTATTATTATGACTGATAAGTCAAAAACTAAAAATGGCCCAATTTTCTGATAGCTAAAGTACTGTAATGACGTCTGTCATTCTGATGAAACAAAATGAAGAATGGAAATACTCTTTGTATATTGTATAGCTCTTTCTATGAAATTATCCCTAAATTAAAAAAAAAGTTTGATATATTTTATTCTTTGAATTTTTATGTATTTGAGGTTTATTACTTATTACATTTTTAAAAGTGGTGGTCTCTACTTTTAAAACTTTTTGATTAGTGTTTTTACCCATGAATTTGTGTTGGAGTTATATGAAATCTATTTCCTTAGTTCTTAATTACATTAGGGCTTCCCCAGTGGCTCAGTGGTAAAGAATCTGCCTGCTAATGCAGGGGATACAGGAGATGCAGGTTTGATTCCTGGGTTGGAATTATGTTCTCTTCCTTTAAACTTTTTTAAGCAATATTTGGTTAAACAATGCAAATCGTAAATAAAGGGAAATCGAAAAATATATTAAAAAAAACCCTGAAAATCAGGGCTATGTACTATATCACACATATTTGAATTAGGAATATATTACAAACCTTGTTTTGTTTCCTTATTTTCTTAAAAATATTAGCATATATAAGTAAGATTGTGTTTCTATTGTGGATAGATTATGATGTAGATCATATTCAATGGAAACAAAAAGAAATGATTACTGATATACTCAGCAAAATAGAGGACTGTTAAAAGCATTAGGCCAAAAGAAGAAACTAGATACAAGAGCCGTATGCTGTATATTCCATTTATATGAAATTTCCCTATAGCTCAGTTGGGAAAGAATCCAATGCAATGCAGGAGATCCTGTTTGACTCCTGGGTCAGGATATCCACTGGAGAAGGGAGAGGTTATGCACTCCAGTATTCTTGGGCTTCCTTTGTGGCTCAAATGGTAAAGAATGCCTGCAATGTGGGAGTTCAGTTCAGTTCAGTTGTTCTGTCATGTCCGACTCTTTGCAACCCCAAGAAAGGCAGCACGCCAGGACTCCCTGTTCATCATCAACTCCTGGAGTTTACTCAAACTCATGTCCATTGAGTCTGTGGTGCCATTCAACCATCTCATCCTCTGTCATCCCCTTTTCCTCCTGCCCTCAATCTTTCCCACATCAGGGTCTTTTCAAATGAGTCAGCTCTTCGCATCAGGTGGCCAAAGTATTGGAGTTTGAGCTTCAACATCAGTCCTTCCAATGAACACCCAGGACTGAGCTCTTTTAGGATGGACTGGTTGGATCTCCTTCCAGTCAAAGGGAGTCTGAAGAGTATATTCAGGCACCACAGTTCAAAAGCATCAATTCTTCAGCACTCAGCTTTCTTTACAGTCCAAATATCACATCCATAGGCTTGATTAGATGGACCTTTGTTGTCAAAGTAATGTCTCTGCTTTTTAACATGCTGTCTAGGTTGCTCATAACTTTCCTTCCAAGGAGTAAAGTGAAAGTGAAAGTGAAGGTGAAGTCGATCAGTTGTGTCTGACTCTTTGCGACCCCATGGACGGTAGACCACAAGGCTCTTCCGTCCATGGGATTCTCCAGGCAAGAATACTGGAGTGGGTTGCCATTTCCTTCTCCAAGGGATCTTCCCGAACCAGGGATTGAACTCAGGTCTCCCACATTGCAGGCAGATGCTTTAACCTCTGAGCCACCAGGGAAAGGAGTAAGCATCTTTTAATTTCATGGCTGCAATCACCATCTACAGTGAATTTGGACCCCAGAAAAATAAAGTCTGCTACTGTTTCCCCATCTATTTCCCATGAAGTGATGGGACCAGATGCCATGATCTTCGTTTTCTGAATGTTGAGCTTTAAGCCAACGTTTTCACTCTCCTCTTTCGCTTTCATTAAGAAGCTCTTTAGTTCTTCACTTTCTGCCATAAGGGTGGTGTCATCTGCATACCTAAGGTTATTCATATTTCTCTCAGCAATCTTGATTCTAGCTTGTGCTTCTTCCAGCCCAGCATTTCTCATGGTGTACTCTGCATAGAAGTTAAATAAGTAGAGTGAAATATACAGCCTTGATGTACTTCTTTTCCTATTTGGAATCAGTCTGTTTTTCCATGTCCAGTTCTAGCTGTTTCTTCCTGACCTGCATACAGATTCCTCAAGAGGCAGATCAGGTGGTCTGGTATTCCCATCTCTTTCAGAATTTTCCACAGTTTATTGTGATCCAAACAGTCAAAGGCTTTGGCATAGTCAATAAAGCAGAAACAGATGGTTTTCTGGAGCTCTCTTTCTTTTTCAGTGGTTCATTGAATGTTGACAATTTGATCTCTGGTTCCTCTGCCTTTTCTAAAACAAGCTTGAACATCTGGAAGTTCATGGTTCATGTATTGCTAAAGCCTGGCTTGGAGAATTTTGAGTACTACTTTACTAATGTGTGAGATGAGTGCAACTGTGCAGTAGTTTGAGCATTCTTTGGCATTGCCTTTCTTTGGGATTGGAATGAAAACTGACTTTTACCAGTCCTGTGGCCACTGCTGAATTTTCCAAATTTGCTGACATATTGAGTGCAACACTTTCACAGCATCATTTTTTAGGAAATGAAATGGGTCCACTGGAATTCCATCACCTCCTCTAGCTTTGCTCCTAGTGATGCTTTCTAAGGCCCACTTGACTTCATACTCCAGGATGTCTTTCTCTTGGTGAGTGATCACACCATCGTGATTATCAGGGTTGTGAAGATCTTTTTGTACAGTTCTTTGTGTTCTTGCAACCTTTTCTTAATATCTTCTGCTTCTGTTAGGTCCATACCATTTCTTTCCTTTATTGAGCCCACGTTTGCATGAAATGTTCACTTGGTATCTCTAATTTTCTTGAACAGAGCTCTAATCTTTCCCATTCTATTGTTTTCCTCTATTTCTTTTCATTGATCAGTGAGGAAGACTTTCTTATCTCTCATTGCTATTCTTTGGAGCTCTGCATTCAAATGGGTATATCTTTCCTTTTCTCCTTTGCTTTTTGCTTCTTTTCACAGCTATTTGTAAGTCCTCCTCAGACAACCTTTTTTCCTTTTTGTATTTATTTTTCTTGGGGATGTTCTTGATCCCTGTCTCCTGTACAATGTCCCAAACCTCCTTCCATAGTTCATCAGGCATTCTGTCTATCAGATCTAGTCCCTTAAATCTATTTATCATTTCCACTGTGTAGTCGTAAGGGATTTGATTTAGGTCATACCTGAATGGTCTAATGGTTTCCCCCACTTTCTTCTATTCAAGTCTGAATTTGGTAATAAAGAGTTCTTGATCTGAGCCACAGTCAGCTCCAAGTCTTGTTTTTTTCTGACTGTATAGAGCTGCTCCATCTTTGGCTGCAAAGAATATAATCAATTTGATTTCAGTGTTGACCATCTGGTGATGTATATGTGTAGAGTCTTTTCTGGTGTTGTTTGAAGAGGGTGTTTGCTATGACCAGTGCGTTCTCCTGGCAAAACTCTATTAGACTTTGCCCTGCTTCATTCTGCACTCCACGGCCAAATTTGCCTGTTCCTTCAGGTGTTTCTTGACTTTCTACTTTTGCATTCCAGTCCTGTAATGAAAAGGACATCTTTTTTTGGGTGTTAGTTCTAAAAGGTCTTGTAGGTCTTCGTAGAACCTTTCAACTTTAGCTTCTTCAGTGTTACTGGTCAGGGCATAGACTTGGATTGCCATGATATTGAATGGTTTGCCTTGGAAATGAACAGAGATCATTCTGTCATTTTTGAGATTGCATCCAAGTACTGCATTTTGAACTCTTTTGTTGACTATGATGGCTACTACATTTCATCAATGGCTACTCCATTTCTGCAAAGTGGGAGACCTGGGTTCAATCCCTGGATTGGGAAGATCTTCTGCAGAAAGCGAAGGCTACCACTCCAGTTCTGGCCTAGAGAATTCCAGGGACTGTATAGAACATGGGGTTGCAAAGAGTTCTACCCAACTGAGAGACTTTCACTTAGAAAAGAAAAAGCTACAGAGGTGGAAATAAAGTCAGTGATTGCCATGGGTTAAAATAGGGGAAAGAGTTTGTTTATGAATGGGCACAAGGGAGCTTTTTGGAGAAATGCAAAACTATTTTTTGATATGAATCCATTTATAAAAACTCAGAAGTATAACAAAAGATTTTAACTTTAATGTCTGAAAATTATGCCCAAATGAAGCTTATAATAACACAGAGAAGAAGTTTGCTTATGGACAATCAAATTAAACCACTGTAGATGTTTCCAGAAGATTGACTTTTCTTAATCTGTCTTGTAAAGTAAAATAAACTTTCTTTAAAATTAATAAAACTCAACATCTTGAGCAAAGTCAGTTTTCTGTTAGATATGCAATGCTAACTTTTAGAGAACTCAAATAAAAATTGGGAGAGCCATAAAAAAGAGTGTTGGTTTAAGTAAGCTAAGTCTTCACCTTTCATAGCAGAAAGTAAGTAAGCAATTTCCAGAGTCAATAAAATTTGAAATAAGTTTTTAATCATATCATTCAAATGTTTAAAACTATAGAAGAACCAAGTCTAAAAGGATTTAAAATGGTAGCTTCAGGGTCCAGATTCATAGATGGAACAATTGGGCAAAGAGTGTTGTTTTTCACTTACGAGCCCTTTTGTAGCATTTGATTAACCATGTGCATGCATAACTTTGGCAAACAGTATATTTTATTAAAAACTTAAACTCACAGTAGCTCATTGGCCAAGTTTAATCAGCTGTACTCGTTATCTACTGTTTGCTCCTTCACATCTATTTGCCACTGTTCTTCATGGCTCTCTGCTTTGGAGGCTGATCTGTTTGGCTCGTGTCAACAGATTCTCTTACCAGCAAGCCAGAGGAGATAAAGGGTGGGAAAAGAGTGAGGTCTCAATATTTATTCTCCTTGTTCTTTCAGTGAGGTGCTTTAAATTACCATGTCTCTTGACTAAATGCCACTGCTCCTCTCAAAGTGTCTTGATCTAATCACCAGCTCTTTCCTCCTCAATTGTGATAAATTCTTCCTTTCTGCATCTCAAAGGGACTAGGGATTAAAACAGTTCCCTGTCATTAGCTGCAGGGCAGTATAGTAACTCCTGAAGTTTCTATACCTTTGTAATTTGGCACTGTATTAAATCTTTTTCAAATTGTACTAATTTGAGTATTCATTTGTTTCCTACTGGAGTCCTGACTGATACACCAGCCAAACCAGCATTCTCCAAAAAACAAGAAACAGAGAAGGTAAAAGAAGGGAGGAAAAGTCAAGGTTGTAACAGAGCGCAATAACAAGTGACAGAACTGGACTCAAATTCGCAAGTGTTAACGGATGCCCATGACACTGGTTTCATAATAAGGATAGGCAATGGTTTATGTTGTTATGGTCTGGAAGAGTGTTTGTTTCCCTGTGCTTTCTGAAGAAATGGTAGCAGATTAGGGTATAGTGTGGTTTTGTTGAACACTCCATAAGGCTTGTGTCTCCACGAACTCAGTGCCACAAACATGGGCCTGAAGATAAATTATTGCTTGGTCTGCTATTTTTGCATTTAATCAAAGACCATGATCTTTTCATTGGCCTGAAGTACTGTTCTTCTTTTCCCCTTCAAGTTTCTTCTGCCTGCTCCTTCATGCTAAATACTAAATAGTCTGCCTTATTGGAACTTTCTTCTCCTCACTGTGCTCCAAGGGCAGAATGATAAATTCTATCACTACCCAACTGTAGTGTAACAGGAAAGTAGGACTAGATGACTTCCATAAAATGCAATTATAAAACCAAATGGTACCTTAATCACACCAGCTTCTTCACAAAAACATCTGATAGTCTATGCGATCTTTATTTTATATTTGTCTATTTTCCATTTATTTACTGCTTTGATGTGGAGGGCTGAGTTAGTCATATTCAATGGTTCTTATCATAATTGGTCTGTGCAAGTCCCTCCTCTTATTTTATGTGTGTGTTTATTCCCTTTTTAACCCTATTTCCCTCTCTTATTTTCCTAATTCCTGTGGGAAATTATTCTAATGTAGTTGAGTTATCATTTTATAGATGAAGAAAGGGAACTTCAAGAGATCACACAGCAAGTCATTAGCAGAACTTGAATCCAAACTGAACTCATTTGTCTGACTCCAAAAACCTTATGGTACACCTTTCCATAGCTGATTTACTTGATGTACCATCATAAAAATGGTACCAAATTTATGTACATTTACTCACAACATTTCTTAACATTCAAGAGCCTTCTAATAAAATTCAAAATGCAAGTCTTAACATGCCATATCCTCCTCTGTGTTCGAAAAGATAGACAAGCAGAAATAATTAGATGCATTGAGTCATTTGGGGATACAATATCATGAATTGATCTTTTAGCTGGACAAAAAATAAAATGGAAAGTTCCTTATAGAATAGCAGCCATATAACTTTGGTGACTGTGATATAGACTATTTGTATAGGGCTTCCCAGGAAGCTCAGTGAACAAAGAATCTGCCTGCAGTGCAGGAGACACAAGTGACATAGGTTCGATCCCTGGGTCGTTGGGAAGATTCCCTGGGGAAGGGCATGGGAACCCCCTCCAGTATTCTTGCCTGGAGAATCCTGTGGACAGAAGAGACTGGGGGGCTGTAGTCTGTGGGGTTGCAAAGAGTTAGACATAACTGAAGCAACTGAGCACAGCACATCACATATATTATGTAAGTCTCCATACTAATGGTTGATTATTGCACTTTTCATAAAAAATTGTTCCCCTAAAGTTAACACCATTAAGATACTATCAATTTTCCAAAATTTCTCCTCCCCCATTCCTTTGCATTCTGCTTTTTTAAAAGGTCACATTAGAATAGAAAGGGATCATAACACAGAATTGTTATAAGGCTTCCTTAAGACACACCATATTGATTTCTAACATCACATTTAGGAGTTTCAGATAGCCTGTGCCTGTTCTTCCTGTACTAAATCACTTTTATTTATCTGAGATGAATGCCCACATGGGTTACTCTCAGAAACTCAGATATTCACAAAGTTTTCTGCATTCAGTGTGGAAGGACAAGGGCATCCACCCAAGAAAATTTAACATTATATTATGAAGCTTCAGCTCTAGGAACACTTTCTTGCAATGGCCCCTTCTGAGACTTTGTGGCTTCACTGTATTTTTTCTTGAAGAAGGTTCCCCAAATTATATCCAATATAAATATATATAGTAGGATTACAAGACTTATAAATCTAAAATCCTGGATCTTCCTGGTTCTACTTTCTACTAGTTCTGGAATGATGATATACATATAGATGCAGTCTATCTTATCAGGGATCAATACAAGTTTCAGCTTGAGAGAAATATAAGTAGGTAAGCAAGAATAAGTGTGTGTATGAAACTACTTTAATTCTGTAGAAAAGAAAACCAAAACTTCCCTTCTGTAGTCTTAGTACTGGTGAGAGATAATGCTTGAGAATTTAAATGTTAAAATAACTGACCTATATAAAAGCTATGATTAAGCATTTAATATCCATGCAGAGAAATTACCATTCTTCATTATGGCCTGTCACATTCTACTTGGCACTCATTATGTAACAATTACTGTCCATTAAGTGGGATGAGGATTCCCTCACCAATTTAAACCATACACATGCAATTATACACGTGCTACATTATGTAGCATCCTTGAGTAAGATGTTTTAGTTCAGTCGCTCAGTCATGTCCTGCTCTTTGTGACCCCATGGACTGCAGTATGCCAGGCTTCCCTATCCATGACCAACTTCTGGAGCTTAACTCAAACTCATGTCCATAGAGTCGGTGATGCCATTCAACCATCTCATCCTCTGTTGTCCCCTTCTCCTCCTGCCTTCAATATTTCCCAGTGTCAGGGTCTTTTTCAGTGAGTCAGTTCTTTGCATTAGGTGGCTAAAGTATTGGAGTTTCAGATGTTTGGAATTTTTATATTGCCACTTCTGAATATCTGAAGTTTCTTCAGTGTTCAATAAGTTATAACAATTTTTCACTTTAAATAAGAAAGTTATTTTTAAATATAAAGAAGAATTGAGAAAATTAGTGTTTTTATTTTATTTTTACACATTTAATTACATATGGTATATAATTCCC
>SJYF01000047.1:4717664-4727796 GCA_006410515.1 Procapra przewalskii
ATGAATTAATTCTTATATTTAAAATAATGATGTAAACTATTTAAATATCTGTTCTATTGGTAGCAGGACTAATAGAATTGATAAGAAAGATAAAGATATTTCTGTTTTTATGCAAAATTAATAGCATCCTACAAAATTATTGAATTAAATTCAGCTTGTGAACACAAAGATGGAAATTTCAATGCTCTCTAAAGCAAATTTTTAACGAAGAGCTTGCTGTTGTTTGATTTCCATGAGAAGCTTACATTATGAGATGCTCTTTGACATGGCAGTGAGCCTGTCACTTTTGACATCCAGTTACTTTTTGACTTTTTCACTGAGGGACAATAAATGACTCAAAAAGGTATACTGACTTAAAATAGTTGTAATCAGAATCAAATTTCCCCTTACCAGAGGAAACTGAGCAAGAGAAACCAGAATTCTGTACATCCCCTCTAGTTCATTCCAACATGGTGATTTTATTTCTTAGTTCCTAGTGCTTTTGGTGCACATTGATGTCCTCGAATGATACGCAGTCCATCTCCAGTGGATAGCTGGGGAATGACCATGTCCTGAAGGGTCTGTTTTAGATTTTAAAATCTACATAACGCCTCTGAAGATTGGTGGGCTTTCCACATGGAACAATGAAGCAGTTACAGAACTGAGCATCTGTCTGCCCTAGGGCTGTCACGGTGACAGTGTAGCACCACGCCAGTCCAGCTGGTGGTTAGCGTAGGGGCAAAGCCACATGAGGCATTTCACAGAAAGAGGCTTAGTGTTTAGTTTAGCTATATAAAACCTAGCTCTAAAAAAAGCTCAAAAATGATTTATTTCTCCCTATTCCAGGGTGCAGAAAGAAGCAGTCTCTTTTTATTTTTCCAGTTCTGCTTTATGATGTGGTAGAACTACCCCTGGGCCAGGATTACACACCTAGGCATCATCCTTGGTCGTTCCTTGATCCAGCTTCTAACCTGTTCACTTTAAATCCCTTTAATGGCTTCTTACCTTGCACTACTTAAAATAAACTTAACTAACCAAGAACAAGAACTCAATTTAACTGCTTCTGACTTTCTTTGTGACTTTCCTTTCCTTCATTCTACCCCCTTGTCAGTAAGCTTCAGGCACTCAGTCCTTTTCTGCGGTTCCAAGAACACATCAAGTGCCTTCCAACTTTAGGGCCAAGTGCTGGTACTAGTTCCTCTGCCTCAGACACTTTGAAAAGTTTATAGTATGGTACTTTAAAATCTTTTAAAAAGATTATAGTATAGTAATGATCAGATCAGTAAAATCTGATCATTCAGATTTTAGCTTAAATATCCCTCAATGAAGATCATTTAGTTCAAAATAGGATCCAGACATTAACATATGGCTTGTTTTCTATATAAGAATAGTACTTTCTATTATTCTCTTGTTTTTTATTTTGTCTCTAGTCTTTCACATTAGAATGAGAAAATATAGCAGTAAATAGATTGAATTTAAAACTCTAAGTTGCTATTGGCATGCTGTTTTAATCAAAATCTTCTCAGTTGAAGGTCTTAGTTCTCTAAGATAGCTTGTGTATTTTTGTGTGGTTCAGCATAGGAACTCTCTCTGTAGAGAATGAACTGGCAATGTATTGTAGTGAGACTTCCCTGGGGGTCCAGTGGCTAAGGTCCTGTGCTCCCAGTGCAGGGGTCCTGGGTTCAATGCCTGGTCAAGGAATTAGATCCCACAATTAGTGCTACAACTAAGAGTTCTCATGCCACAATTAAAATATTCTGCTTGCCACAATTAAGATGTGGCACAGCCAAATACATAAATGCTCTTTAGAAAAATGTAGTTAGTGAGGCTGAGAAGGGGATTTTATAAGCATGGTGTCAAACTAGATGTATTTGAAGTAAGGCAAGAAGATACTGGAATGTATTTGTGAATAAAACTGTTGGTATTTGCTAATGGATTAGATGTGAGAGGCAAGGAATGAGAGGAATCAGGGATGAGTCCCAAGTTTTTCATGGATGATCTTAACATTTGTGAACAAGTCCTTATGGATTAGGAAAGTGATCGGGATTCCTAAGCCTGTTAATTTAAGATTATAAATAAGAATGTAATTTGGGGAATTACCAGTTTATTCAAGGATAAGAATATCTCCTGGTCACAGAGTAGAGACAGAGAAGAGAAAGAAGCTGAAGATATCCTAGGTTACTCCACATTTGAAGATCAGTAACAGGAGGAGGCAGCAAAAAACGTAAAATAAAATATTTAGGTTGCATTATTTTAGGCTGATTGTATTCCAGCCTGAACATGAAGCACTTTTCTCTTAGCCTCTTGGGGCTATAAAAGAGAAAATTGGGAAGACATGTGAACTCTTTGTCAACAGATAGCTGTAGTGTACCCAAGAGTGTCTAGTTAGAGTAATGAAGCACCTATGGCTACTCTCACCCACTCCTTCACATTTCTAGCTTATAACCAAGTCTGTTTGCCTGGAGGAGGGCATGGCAACATTCTTGCCTGATGAATCCCCATGGACAGAGGAGCCTGGTAGGCTACAGTCCATGGAATTGCAAACATTCAGAGACGACTGAGCAACTAAGCACAAAGCTGTTTGACCCTCACTGAACTTTTAATTTGTAATATCTGATATATTGCCTGCTTAGTTTTCATGTAGTGTGAAAGGTATCAGACATTTTTTCTCTTGTCCTCAAGTGATGGCCAATACCCAATGCTGAAGACAAGTGCTCTAAATACTGGACATTTCCATGAACGGCTTCCTAAGAGCCATCAGTACAAAACAAACTTCCACAGTCACTGTAAGAAGAGGACTGAGTAAAAAATGGGGGCATCCTTGGTCTTTTGTGTGGTATAGCATTCTTGGAGAAAGCTATTGCCTCTCCTACCTGAATAAAATGGAGTGAGTTCCAAGAGAATCACTTCCAAAGATTGGGATACCCAAAATAAGGAGACAGTATTTCCCCAGTTGGAATTTTTCTTAGTAAACTTCTTGATATGAAACCTTACCTTGTGCCTGTCTGAGCAGGAGAAAATGGAAAGAAGTGAGTATGTAAATTATTCTAATTTCTTCCATGGCAAGGATATAAGAGTTTCCTGTGGAACAACTGGGCACTATGGCAATGCTGTTTGATAAGTTCTGTTCTGGTACAGGCTATTCAAGAAATATTTTATATTCCTTTCTTCTGCATAGGGCTTTCAACTCCCTTTGTACCCATTAAAGATAATCTATCGCAAAGTGTTTTATTTTTAGTGCCCATCTCTTTACTACTTGCCTTCTCCAGTTGGTTATACTCGTGACATCATGGGCCTTCCCAGGTGGCTCTAGTGGTAAAGAAACTGCCTGCCATGCAGGAGATGCAGGGGGTGTGATTTCGATCCCTGGGTTGGGAAGATCCCCTGGAGAAGGGTATGGCAACCCACTCCAGTATTCTTGCCTGAAGAATTTAATGGACAGCGGAGCCTGACAGGCTACATTCCATAGGGTTGCAAAGAGTCAGACACAACTGAAGTGACTTAGCACACACACATGACATCATGAGATCAAAACTGTATAGATAGGGCAGCGTGTGTTCTCAGTAAATGTGAAACAGATCTTTGGACCTTGAGCTCCTAGTTATCTTCAGTTCAGTTCAGTTCAGTTCAGTCACTCAGTCATGTCCGACTCTTTGTGACCCCATGAATCACAGCATGCCAGGCCCCCCTGTCCATCACCAACTCCCAGAGTTCACTCAGACTCATGTCCATTGAGTCAGCGATACCATCCAGCCATCTCAGCCTCCGTCGTCCACTTCTCCTGCCCCCAATCCCTCCCAGTATCAGAGTCTTTTCCAATGAGTCAACTCTTCGCATGAAGTGGCCGAAGTACTGGAATTTCAGCTTTAGCATCATTCCTTCCAAAGAAATCCCAGGGCTGATCTCTAGAATGGACTGATTGGATCTCCTTGCAGTCCAAGGGACTCTCAAGAGTCTTCTCCAGCACCAGTTCAAAAGCATCAATTCTTCGGCGCTCAGCCTTCTTCACAGTCCAACTCTCATATCCATACATGACTACTGGAAAAACCATAGCCGTGACTAGATGGACCTTAGTCTACAAAGTAATGTCTCTGCTTTTGAATATGCTATCTAGGTTGGTCATAACTTTTCTTCCAAGGAGTAAGCATCTTTTAATTTTATGGCTGCAGTCACCATCTGCAGTGATTTTGGAGCCCAAAAAAATACAGTCTGACACTGTCTCCACTGTTTCCCCATCTATTTCCCATGAAGTGATGGGACAGGAGAGAAGAAAGAGTGAGTCTGGGGGAAAGAATTGATGATGACACAGTTTTCTGCTTGATTATAACTAAACTCAAGTAGACCGAGACATCAGTGAAGTCAGCTTTTTCTGTAGCAATTTTCTCATTCACTAGGAAGAATTTTATATTTATTCATAGAAAATAGCTAAAAACACATTATTAGAAAACTTTCACTGCCATAAAATAAAAGACCATTTTTTTTTACCAATTCTTTTTTAAGAGAGAGTATGCAAAATAAAAACTCATTTCTTTTGAGAAATCAGTCCTAAATTCTTTTATTTTGAATTGCCAGATTTTATTTATTCAAGGAAAACCATCCAAAAATGCCATCTTGCCATTATCTAATTAAAAATAAACTGTCACAATGTTAATGGACATACACACACTTTCTCTCAACATAACCTTACCTTTTATTTTTAATTTTTTCTTTCAGTTTATTGAGTTATAATCGACACACAGTACTAAGTTTAAGGTGTACAGCATAATGATTTGATTTACATAAATCATAAAATGATTACCACAGTTCAAATTTAAACATTTCTCATGTCATATTGTAATAAGAACTCTAAGGATGAACTGACAACTTGCATTTATAACATATGGCAGTGCTAATTACATTGATCATCTTGTACTAATTTAGTTTATAAGCTGAAGTTTGTTACATTTTGACCATCTTCCTCTAATTCCCATCCCCCTACTCACCACCTCCTGTAACCATAAATCTGATCTCTTTTTCTATGAATTTATTTGTTTTGAAGTATAATTGACCTACAGAATCATGTTACCTCCTGATACACAGCATAGTGATTCAATATTTCTATATTGTATATGTTGCAAAGTGATCACCACGAAAAGTCTGCATACCATCTGTCATCATACAAAAGAGAGTGTTTTGTATTATGTGAACCATTAAACATTTCTAGTATTATAAAGTGTTCTGGCTTTGTTATGACTAAAAAAGAGTAGATATCAATTTGAAAGGCTATAGTCAAGCTGTAGGACTTTTATGTAAAGTTTTAAAAGCATCTGGTTAAATTCTAGATAGAGGTGTGTAAGGGGGTAACCAAAGGGGGATAACCAAAGAGCTTACCTGGAGTTTTTATTTGCAAAATATGCCCACTTTCTTCCTTCCAGAGGGTTTGTGTGTTTGAAGGTGGAGAAACATGGCAGTATGCTGCTGCTGCTAAGTTGCCTCAGTCATGTCTGACTCTGTGTGACCCTGTAGACGGCAGCCCACCAGGCTCCCCCATCCCTGGGATTCTCCAGGCAAGAACACTTGAGTGGATTGCCATTGCCTTCTCCAATGCATCAAAGTGAAAAGTGAAAGTGAAGTCGCTCAGTCCTGTCTGACTCTTCGCGACCCCATGGACTACAGCCAATCAGGCTCCTCCACCCATGGGATTTTCCAGGCAACAGTACTGCAGTGGGTTGCCATTGCCTTCTCTGGGCAGTGTGCTACAATCTCCTAAAGCTATGTCTTGGGGCTGCCATGATTTGAATCAAACTATTACACTCTCACAATAAACTATGGAAAATTTTGAAAGAGATGGGAATAACAGACCACTTGACCTGCCTCTTGAGAAACCTGTATACAGGTCAAGAAGCAACAGTCAGAACTGGACATGGAACAACAGACTGCTTCCAAATAGGAAAAGGAGTACGTCAAGGCTGTATATTGTCACCCTGCTTATTTACCTTCTATGCAGAGTACATCATGAGAAACGCTGGGCTGGAAGAAGCACAAGGTGGAATCAAGATTGCTGGGAGAAATATCAATAACCTCAGATATGCAGATGACACCACTCTTATGGCAGAAAGTGAAGAACTAAAAAGCCTCATGATGAAAGTGAAAGAGGAGAGTGAAAAAGTTGGCTTAAAGCTCAACATTCAGAAAACAAAGATCATGGCATCTGGTCCCATCACTTCATGGCAGAAGATGGGGAAATAGTGGAAACAGTGTCAGACTTAATTTTTTGGGGCTCCAAAATCACTGCAGATGGTGACTGCAGCCATGAAATTAAAAGACGCTTACTCTTTGGAAGGAAAGTTATGACCAACCTAGATAGCATATTCAAAAGCGGAGACATCACTTTGCCAACAAAGGTCCATCTAGTCAGGGCTATGGTTTTTCCTGTGGTCATGTATGGATGTGAAAGTTGGACTGTGAAGAAGGCTGAGTGCCAAAGAATTGATGCTTTTGAACTGTGGTGTTGGAGAAGACTCTTGAGAGTCCCGTGGACTACAAGGAGATCCAACCAGTCCATTCTGAAGGAGATCAGCCCTGGGATTTCTTTGGGAGGAATGATGGTAAAGCTGAAACTCCAGTACTTTGGCCACCTCATTCGAAGAGTTGACTCATTGGAAAAGACTCTGGTGCTGGAAGGGATTGGGAGCAGGAGGAGAAAGGGGATGACAGAGGATGAGATGGCTGGATGGCATCACCGACTTGCTGGACATGAGTTTGAGTTAACTCCGGGAGTTGGTGATGGACAGGGAGGCCTGGCGTGCTATGATTCATGGGATTGCAGAGAGTCGGACATAACTGAGCAACTGAACTGAAGGGAACTGACCTGAATATACTCTCTACATCCTTAACTTCATGTTGCTCTGGAATCCATTTTTCTTGCAATTAGAAGCATGTGAACACATCTTATTAATGACATCTTTCAGAGTCACAATTTGGGGTGGGCCCAAATTAACAAGGAAAAAGACATTGAATTCCACAATAAGTATTTGACCAACATAAAGAGATTTTTACTTCAAAAATAAATTATTTCTGATTTAGAAGTGATTGCATTTTTTCATTATATGTACTTTCAGTTCTAAATATAATAGTTTGAAGATGACTGAGTAAGGGTTGAACCAATTTTTTATGAGCTCAAAATGAATCTCTCTCCCATGCTTCTTTAATTCAAAAGTAGATAAACTTTTTTTTAAGAATGAAAGAAAACTTCTTTTATGTTAAGATGAAAAAGAAGTTTTATTTCCTATAAACATTACACTGCATTTTCAAAGCATATGAAAAGAACTATTCAGGTAGAATGACTTATTGACCTTTAATTTTATTATTATCTCTGTTATTTCTCTCTCTCTCACACACACACACACAAACACACACACTAAAAGATCCCTCTCTGTAAAGAATAGACAATGCTTTAAGGCCACAAATTTTATTCTGTCAATTATTCCATTTGTTCTTTTGACCTTAGACAAGAAGCTAGTGATTTTACCAGCAAAATGAGTTTACTTTGTAATAGCAGAAGAACTGAAATTTGGGACATGCATTCTGTGGTGAACCAAAGACAAATCTGAGGGCTGTGGTGGTTCCTTATTCACTGCTGGTGGTGGGCAGCTTGCTGTCGAAGGGTCAGGACAAAATCTCTCTTCCTACTGGAGCTTGTAGGCTGTGGTGAGTGATATGGGCATGAGAGCTTCCCTTTTGGGACTTCTCAATTGTGTTTTAAATCAACTTTCCCTTATATTCACTTTTCCAAATGCCATTTTCTGAAATTACAAGTCTTAATTGTGTGAAGGTGGCTTGAGAAGCAAAGGTAACTCAGTATCAGTGTATAATTATAGTCTTAATTGAACCTTATGTGTATTGATTAATCATAGAAGTAGAATAGAGGGAGATGGGAGTCATGCCAAAGCTTTCCTGATTAAACTCTTTGTCAGGGAGAATTGTTCACCAGAGGTAAGTTCTTAATCACAAAATAGACTTCCTAATCACAAGCTTAAAGAGACATAGTAGAAAAATTTTGCCTATCAATCAATTTTGAAATTTCTTTTGAATCAGATTAAGATTTCTCTATCATCTTAACTATCATTTTCATTGCTTAACTAGCTCCATTCCTACTAAACTTTAAATGATTCTCTGTACTCTTTCTTCTCTGAATGGTTCTTGGTTCTTTCTACATGGGTTTTCCTTCAACTTGTACTTTTCCCAAAATTGTATGAAATAGTTTAAAAATGATCTCATTATTTTTGAGATCACATTGTATCTGGCTATTCATTTCATCATGCAAATACTGAAACATTTATTTCCAGGAATTTTTTTTTAGCAAATTAGCTTAAGCTTGACTCTGTCTCTCCCTGACCCCATTTCACTGTGTGTTTTCATTTTCTTCTTTAAACAGATTGATGATCTGAGACTTGGACTTGAGAGAGCTCATTCTGAGAGGATAGGTCCTGTATTTTCCAATACCCTTCCCCACAGTCTAGGAAGACATTTATTTACCATGTGACAAGACAGTATGCTTTTATTCTTTTATGTCTTTATTTTTCAATTATTATTATTCCCAATGTTTTCACACTGCAACATTTAAAAATTATCTGACTAAATTTTTTCATAAATATTGTACATGTGTTAAGGATATTTGAGATTTTAATAACTCATGATATTTACTTGGAATCAAGAGATATATAGGCTTCTGATGGTAACAAATTGTAGACTTCTATTCCTTCCTTTGGAATTAGGGACCACTTTTAGCCTTACTTGGGGCTTCCCTGGTGGCTCAGAGGTTAAATTGTCTGCCTCCAACGTGGGATACCTGGGTTCAATCCCTGGGTCAGGAAGATCCCCTGGAGAAGGAAATGGAAATCCACTCCAGTATTCTTGCCTGGAGAATCCCATGGACAGAATCCTAGCAGGTTACAGTCCACGGGGTCGCAAAGAGTCGGGCACGACTGAGTGACTTCACCTTTAGCCTTACTTATATTTTTAAACTTTAATTGAATACTTGAGGAACTGGCTCTGCAGGGTACACAAAATCCCTAGAGGAATTTGTCTTTGCTTTCAATGAGCTTATGTTGCAAAGACATAACAGTTGGGAAACAGCATGTCATAGTGCTAAGATTGCAAGATTCAAATTTGTGATATGCTGGTAAATGTTTAACAACTGGCTCCTGATGGTAGTGTTTGCTGAAGACTGCTGGTACTCCCTATCACAGTCTTTTCAGTTCATTCTTAGTTTTCCATTCTATCTTTTCCCCCAAAACATTACTGAATTACTGCAGTGATTAATTGTGTGAATATATAATTTTTTAAATTAATGCAGACTGTTGCTCCTTTCAATATCACAGTTATCCAAGACTATGCCCCAACAAGTAACGCTGAAGAAGCTGAAGTTGAACGGTTTTATGAAGACCTACAAAACCTTTTAGAACTAACACCCAAAAAAGATGTCCTTTTTGTTATAGGGGACTGGAATGCTAAAGTCAAGAAACACCTGGAGTAACAGGCAAATTTGGCTTTGGAATGCAGAATGAAGCAGGGAAAAGACTAATAGAGTTTTGCCAAGAAAATGCAGTGGTCATAGCAAACACCCTCTTCCAACAACACAAGGGAAGACTCTGCACATGGACATCACCAGATGGTCAACAGCGAAATCAGATTGATTATATTCTTTGCAATCAAAGATGGAGAAGCTCTATACAGTCAACAAAAACAAGACCAGGAGCTGACTGTGGCTCAGATCATGAACTCCGTATTGCCAAATTCAGACTCAAACTGAAGAAAGTAGGGAAAACCGCTAGACCATTCAGGTATGACCTAAATAAAATCCCTTATGATTATACAGTGGAAGTGAGAAATAAATTTAAGGGCCTAGATCTGATAGATAGAGTGCCTGATGAACTATGGAATGAGGTTCGTGACATTGTACAGGAGACAGGGATCAAGACTATCCCCATGGAAATCAAACATAAAAAACAAAATGACTGTCTGGGGAGGCCTTAAAAATAGCTGTGAAATCAAACATAAAAAAGCAAAATGGCTGTCTGGGGAGGCCTTACAAATAGCTGTGAAAAGCAAAGGAGAAAAGGAAAGATATAAGCATCTGAATGCAGAGTTCCAAAGAATAGCAAGAAGAGAT
>SJYF01000047.1:4734680-4755551 GCA_006410515.1 Procapra przewalskii
AGAGATCTCTTCAAGAAAATTAGAGATACCAAGGGAACATTTCATGCAAAGATGGGCTCAATAAAGGACAGAAATGGTCTGGACCTAACAGAAGCAAAACATATTAAGAAGAGGTGGCAAGAATACAAGGAAGAACTGTACAAAAAAGATCTTCATGACCCAGATAACCATGATGATGTGATCACTAATCTAGAGCCAGACATCTTGGCATGTGAAGTCAAATGGGCCTTAGAAAGCATCACTACGAACAAAGTTAGTGGAAGTGATGGAATTCCAGTGGAGCTATTTCAAATCCTGAAAGATGATGCTGTGAAAGTGCTGCACTCAATATATCAACACATTTGGAAAACTCAGCAGTGGCCACAGGACTGGAAAAGGTCAGTTTTCATTCCAATCCCAAAGAAAGGCAATGCCAAAGAATGCTCAAACTACCGCATAATTGCACTCATCTCACATGATAGTAAAGTAATGTTCAAAATTCTCCAAGCCAGGCTTTAGCAATATGTGAACCGTGAACTCCCTGACGTTCAAGCTGGTTTTAGAAAAGGCAGAGGAACCAGAGATCAAATTGTCAACATCCGCTGGATCATGGATAAAGCAAGAGAGTTCAGAAAAACATCTATTTCTGCTTTATTGACTATGCCAAAGCCTTTGACTGTTTGGATCACAATAAACTGTAGAAAATTCTGAAAGAGATGGGAATACCAGACCACCTGACCTGCCTCTTGTGAAATCCATATTCAGGTCAGGAAGCAACAGTTAGAACTGGACATGGAGCAACAGACCAGTTCCAAGTAGGAAAAGGAGTACGTCAAGGCTGTATATTGTCACCCTGCTTATTTAACTTATTATGCAGAGTACATCATGAGAAACGCTGGACTGGAAGAAACACAGCTGGAATCAAGATTGCCAGGAGAAATATCAATAACTTCAGATATGCAGATGACACCACCTTTATGGCAGAAGGTGAAGAGGAAATAAAAATCCCTTTGATGAAAGTGAAAGAGGAGAATGGCTAAAGTTGGCTAAAAGCTCAACATTCAGAAAATGAAGATCATGGCATCCGGTCCCATCACTTCATGGGAAATAGATGGGGAAACAGTGGAAACAGTGTCAGACTTCATTTTTTTGTGCTCCAAAACCACTGCAGATGGTGACTGCAGCCATGAAATTAAAAGACGCTTACTCCTTGGAAGAAAAGTTATGACCAACCTAGACAGTATATTTAAAAGCAGAGACGTTACTTTGCCGACTAAGGTCCATCTAGTCAAGGCTATGGTTTTTCCTGTAGTCATGTATGGATGTGAGAGTTAGACTGTGAAGAAGGCTGAGTGCTGAAGGATTGGTGCTTTTGAACTGTGGTGTTGGAGAAGACTCTTGAGAGTCCCTTGGACTGCAAGGAGATCCAACCAGTCCCTTCTGAAGGAGATCAACCCTGGGATTTCTTTGGAAGGAATGATGCTAAAGCTGAAACTCCAGTACTTTGGCCTCCTCATGTGAAGAGTTGACTCACTGGAAAAGACTTTGATGCTGGGAGGGACTGGGGGCAGGAGGAGAAGGGGACGACTGAGGATGAGATGGCTGGATGGCATCTTGGACTCGATGGACTGAGTCTGAGTGAACTGTGAGAGATGGTAATGAACATGGAGGCCTGGCGTGCTACGATTCATGGGATGGCAGAGTCAGACATGACTGAGTGACTGAACTGAACCGAACTGAACTCTTCACAATAATCTAAGGAAGGCATCCTTGCTGTATGTGTTGCGAAGTTCAGACCCAGGAAGTTTTAGTGAGTACTAACTGATAGCCAAGGCAAGTAAACGGGGATGTTGCTTACTCCGCACAGAAGGTGGAGGAATTGCCCAGGACTCTGCTAAGTTTCCTATGATTGTCTCAGCTTGTCTCCTACCTGAGCTGAGGATTCACTCAACCCCCTATTACTTCACTGTGGGTGGAAGCTGTCATGGACAAGGAATGTGTGCGGTTGTGAGAGATTAAGGCCAGGCTGGACTTGACATGGCATCTGAAAAGGACAGAGGAGCTAGTACTAGTGTTCCCTGGGGTGGCAGATATGGAGTGGTATTGGAGCTCCGACTGTTTCTAGGACAACCCAGCATGTGACCCAGACCAGGCAGAGCACCCTCTCTGGCCCCTCTTGCTCCATGGCACAGCTCACCACTAGGGTAAGAGTTCCTGCCACCAGAAGAATACACAGTTGTGGGGATGAAAATTGCCTTGACCTGGCATAATCAATGAACAGGGAGAGGAAAGCCAGTATTGGCACCTATGGATGTGGCAGAATGGGAGCTGTTCAGAACTCTGACTGGTCCCAGGATCATGGCAGCCCATGTCCTAAGCCACGCCAAGCTTCTGATCTTGTCCGTCTTCCTCCATCCCTGTTCCCTTCTGGAGTAAATATGCCAATGCTGGGAGAAGATAGAGCACACATCTAGAATAGAACCGCCTCAAACCCAGTCCTCAGGGAATCTGCTCTAGCAGTTTTGGACCCACCCTCACCCCCATCTCCAGTAAGGTGATGTTGGCTACGAAGCAGAGAAGAAACCCCGGTTCACACCTGGCTGTGGCTCTAGCCTCTCTTCTCCCACCTCATCTTCTACCAAGGGGATAGCTGCCAAAATACCCTGGGGGACGATGTCACTTGTGCTTATTTCAAATGCAGTTCTGGACATATACAGACTATAGGGGAAGACCTGCAGTCTAGGATACCCTAGGTTATCATTTAGGCGAAATAAAACATTTCTCAAGAAGAGGATATTATGCTTATTAACATACATGTACCCAATATGGGAGCACTTAAATATATGAAACAAGTACTAACAGATAGAAAGGGAGAAACTGACAGGAATACAATAATAGTAGGGACTGTAACACCCCACTGACGTCAATGGACAGATCATCTAGAGAGAAAATCAGTAAGGCAACAGAGGCCCTAAATGACACAAAAGGCCGTTGGACGTAATTGATTTCTACAGGATACTGCATTTAAAAAAAATACACTTTCTTTTCAAATGAACATGAAACCTTCTCTTCTCTTGAATCCATATAAAGTCATAAAGCAAACCTCAACAAATTTAAGAAGCTAGAAACTATTTCAATCATTTTTTCTAAACACAATAGTATGAAACTGGACATCAATCACAGAAATAAAAATCAGAAAAGGACAAGAACATGAAAACTTAACAACATGTTTCTAAATAGCCAACGAGTCAATGATGAAATCAAATAAGAAATCGAAAATGCTTCAAGGAAAATGACAATGAAAATAAAACTTTATAAAATCTAGAAGATGCAGCAAAAGTGGGTCCAAAAGGGAAGTTTGACTGATACAAGCCTTCCTCAAGAAACAAAAAAATATCAACCCAACCTATTACCTAAAAGAGTTAGAAAAAGAAGAAAAAAGAAAACCCAAAGTCAACACAAATAAGGAAGTAAGAAAGATCAGAGAGGAAATAGATAAACCAGAGATTTAAAAATATATATATAAACATCAATAAAACCAAGAGCTAGTTTTTTTGAAATGATAAAACCAGCAAGTCACTAGCCAGATCATGAAGAAGAAAAGAGAGAGGATCCAAATAAACTAGTTAAAAAGAGAAATAGCAAGTGATAACATTAAAAAAAAAATCCTAAGCAAATACTATGAATAGTTATATGCCAACAAATTTGGCAACCTAAAAGACCTAAGTTCTTAGATAGAAATGTACCTACTGCCAAGTGTGAGTCAAGAAGGTGAAGGTGAAGGTGAAGTCGCTCAGTCGTGTCCGACTCTTTGCGACCCCATGTACTAAAACCTACTAGGCTTCTCTGTCCATGGGATTCTCCAGGCAAGAATACTGGAGTGGATTGCCATTTCCTTCTCCTGGAGATCTTCCCAACCCAGGGATCGAACCTGGGTCTCACTCATTGGAGGTAGATGCTTTAACCTCTGAGCCACCAAGAAGAGACAGGTAATTTGAACAGACAGATCACTGGAAGTAAAATAGAATCTGTTTAAAAAAAAAAAAAAAACTGGAAGTGAAAGTTCAGGACCAGATGGCTTCACTACAGAATTCTACAAAACATGCAAAGAACAACTTATACCAATACTAACTTACACCAAGAACTTATACCTTCTCAAACTCTTCCAAATGACTGAAGAGGAAGGAATACTCTTGAAGACATTCTATTAAGCCACCATCACCCTGATGCCAAGACCAGACAAGGTCACAACAACAACAATAACAAAAATTACAAACCAATATCTTAGATGAACATAGAAGCAAAAGTTCTCAACAAATCTGAATTAAACAACAAAGAGGTTCTCATACAATGATCAAGTTAGATTGACCCTGGAGTTGTAGGAGTGGTACCACATACCAATATCAATCGATTTAATACACCACATTAATAAAAGTAAAGACAAATGCTACATGATCATCTTAACAGATGCTGGAAAGCATTTGAAAAAAATCTACAACCACTCTTGATTACAAAAATCAACTATCCCTACAATGGTTATAGAGGGAAGATATCTCAACATAATAAAAGCCATTTATGACAAACCCACAGCCAACATAATACTCAGTGGTGAAAAGCTGAAAGCCTTCCCACTGTTGTGGAACAAGACAAGGATGCCCACTCTACCACTTCTATTCAGCATAATATTGGAAATCCTAGCCAGAACAATCAGACAGAAAAAGAAATAAGATGTATCCAGATAGAAAGGAAGTGATAAATCTGTCACTATTTGAAGATTATATGATACTCTATATCAGTCAGTTCAGTTCAGTTGCTCAGTACTATCTGACTCTTTGTGACCCCATGGACTGCAGCATCCCAGGCTTCCCTGTCCATCAACAAATCCGGGAGCCTACTCAAACTTGTCCATCAAGTTTGTGATGCCATCCAACCATCTCATCCTCTGTTGTCCCCTTCTCCTCCTGCCCTCAAACTTTCCCAGCATCAGGGCCTTTTCAAATGAGTCAGCTTTTCACATAAGGTGGCCAAAATTTTGGAATTTCAGCTTCAGCATCTGTCCTTCCAAAGAATATTCAGGATTGATTTCCTTTAAGATGGATTGGTTGGATCTCCTTGTAGTCCAAGAGACTCTCGAGAGTCTTCTACAACACAAATGTCAACAAAAGCATCAATTCTTCAGTGCTCAGCTTTCTTTATGGTCCAACTCTCACATTCATACATGAATACTGGAAAAACCATAGCCTTGACTAGACAGACCTTTGTTGGCAAAGTAATGTCTCTGCTTTTTAATATGGTGTCTAGGTTGGTCGTAGCTTTTCTTCCAAGGTGCAAATGTCTTTTAATTTCATGCCTGCAGTTACCACCTGCAGTGATTTGGGAGCCCAAAAATATAGTGTCTCATTGCTTCCATTGTTTCCCTATCTATTTGCCATGAAGTGATGGGACCAGATGCCATGATATTAGTTTTCTGAATGTTGAGTTTTAAGCGAACTTTTTCACTCTCTTCTTTCACTTTCATCAAGAGGTTCTTTAGTTCTTCTTCACTTTCTGCCATAAGGGTGGTGTCACCTGCATATTTGAGGTTATTGATATTTCTCCCAGCAATCTTGATTCCAGCTTGTGCTTCATCCAGCCTGACATTTTACATGATGTACTCTACATATAAGTTAAGTAAGCAGGGTGTCACTATACAGCTTTGACGAACTCCTATCCTGATTTGGAACCAGTCTGCTGTTCCATGTCCAGTTCTAACTGTTCTTCTTGACCTGCATACAGATTTCTCAGGAGGCAGGTCAGGTAGTCCCATTTCTTTAAGAATTTTCCACAGTTTGTTGTGATCCACACAGTCCAAGGCCTTGGCATAGTCAATAAAGCAGAAGTAGATGTTTTTCTGGAACTCTTTTGCTTTTTTGATGATCCAACAGATGTTGGTAATTTGATCTATAGTTCCTCTGGCTTTTCTGAATCCAGCTTGAACATCTGGAAGCTCACAGTTCATGTATTGTTGAAGCCTGGCTTGGAGAATTTTGAGCATTACTTTGCTAGTGTGTGAGATGAATGCAGTTGTGCAGTAGTTTGAACATTCTTTGCATTGCCATTCTTTGGAATTGGAATTAAAACTACAGAAGACCCTAAATTCTCTATGCAAAAAAACTAATAGAATTAATAAATGAATTCTATTGAAATGTATAATATAAGACTGATATATAGAAAGTTGCTATATTTCTTTACAGTCATAATGAACTATTATAAAGAAAAGTAAAATGAAAAAATTCTATTTAAAATTGTGTCAAAACCCCAAAAATGTGAGGGGATAAGCCTGACCAAAGGGATGAAAGAGTTCTATGCTGAGAACTATGAAGCAAAATAAAGGAAATTCAAGATGATTCAAAGAAATAGAAAGATATCCCCCTGTTCTCAGATTAAAATAACTAATATTGTTAAAATGGCCATACTACCTAAAACAATCTACCTATTTAATGTGATCCCTATCAAAATACCTGTTAAATTTTATACATAGCTAGAACAAATAATCCTAAAATTTACATGGAACCTCAAAAGACCCAGAATTGCCAAAGAAATCATGAGAAAAAGAATAGAGAAGGAAACATAACTCTTCTAGACATCAGACTATTATACAAAGCTACAGTAATCAAAACAACATAATATTGACACAAAACCAGACATATAGATCAAAGCAACAGAATAGAAAGCCCAGAAATAAACCCAAACATGTGCACTCTGTTAATTTATAGCAAACTCAAGAATATGCAATGGAGAAAAGTAAGTCTTTTCAGCAAATTGTTTGGAAAAACTAGACAGCCTAATGCAAATGAACCACTTTAGAAAACTCCTTCACACTATATACAAAAATAAACTCAAAATGATTTAAAACTTTAAATATAAGGCCAAAGACAATGAAGTTCACAGAAGAGAACATAAAACATTTTCAGACATAAACTATAGAAATATTTTCTTAGATCAGTCTTCCAAAGGCAAAGGAAAAAAATACAGAAATAATCAAATGGGACCTAATTCAACTTTCAGCTAAGCTGAAGCTGAGTGCTGAAGAATTCATGCTTTTAAATTGTGGTGTTGGAGAAGACTTTTGAGAGTCCCTTGGTTGCAAAGAAATCCAACCAGTCCATCCTAAAGCAAATCAGTCCTGAATATTCATTGGAAGGACTGATGTTGAAGCTGAAACTCCAATACTTTGGCCACTTGATGTGAAGAACTGACTCACTGGAAAAGACCCTGATGCTGGGAAAAGTTGAAGGCGGGAGGAAAAGGGGATGACAGAGGATGAGATGGTTGGATGGCATCACCAACTCGATAGACATGAGTCTGAGTAAGTTCTGGGAGTTGGTGGTGGACAAGGAGGCCTGGTCTGTTGCAGTCCATGGGGTCTCAAAGAGTCAGACATGACTGAGTGACTGAACTGAACTGAATCCAACTTAGAAGATTTTGCACAGCAAAGAAATTTATTTTAAAAAAAAGAAAAAAAGAAAAGGCAACCTCCAGAATGGGAAACCTCCTGACAAAAGCAGAAACATGGACTTGGAAAAATACATGGATCCCAGTAATCATAGCAGCATAATTTACAAAAACCAAGATATGGAAGCAACCTAGTCATCAATAGATCAGTGGATAAAGATGAGACATTCTCACTCACACTCTGAAGTGTTATTCAGCTTTGAAAAAAGAATGAGATCATTCCACTCCTAGGCATGTACCCTAAGGAAACCAAAATCGAAAAAGACACATGTATCCCATTGTTCATTGCAGCATTATTTACAGTAGCTAGAACATGGAAGCAACCTAGATGTCCAATGACAGATGAATGGATAAAGAAATTGTGGCACAAATACAATGGAATATTACTCAGCTATAAAAAGGAACACATTTGAGTCAGTTCTAATGAGGTGGATGAACCTAGAACCTATTATACAGAGTGAAGTAACTCAGAAAGAGAAAGATAAATATTGTGTTCTAATGCATATATACAGAATCTAGAAAAATGGTACTGAAGAATTTATTTACAGGGCAGCAGTGGAGAAACAGACATAGAGAATAGACTTATGAACATGGGGAGAAGGGAGAAGAGGTTGAGATGTATGTAAAGAGCAAACATGGAAACTTACATTACCATATGCAAAATAGATAGCCAAAGGGAATTTGCTGTATGGCTCAGGAAACTCAAACAGGGCCTCTGTATCAACCTGGAGGGGTGGGATGGGTGGAATGGGGAGGGAGATGGTCAGGGGAGGTTCAAAAGGGAGGGGATATATATATACCTATGGCTGGTTCATATTGAGGTTTGATAGAAAACAGCAAAATTCTGTAAAGCAATTGTCCTTCCAAAAAGTTAAAAAAAAAAAAAGAAAAGAATGAAATACTTGCCACTTTAAACAACAAATGCACCTGGAGTATATTATGCTTAGTGAAATAAGTCAGAAAGGCAAATACTGTATGTTATCACTTACATATGGAATCTAAAAAAAATAAAGCAAATGAATATAGCAAAAGAGAAACAGACTCACAGAGAACAAACTAATAGTTACTGGAGTGAGAGGGATTAGGAGAAGGGGCAAGATGGGGTAGAGAATTACGAGGTGTAAACTGCTCTGTATAAAATGAGTAAGTTACAGGGATACATTTTAAAGCACAGGGAATAGAGCCAATATTTTATAGTATATTTAAATTGAGTTAATCTATAAATATATTGAACCACTATGTTGTACACTTTACCCAATCTATTAATAATATTGCAAATTAGCTGTGCATCAATAAGAAAGAGATACTACTCAAATTTTCAGGGGAAGCATTGGCATTTTCTCATGCAGACTCCTGCTTTTTTCAAGAGGCGAGTGTGTGAAGACCACCTCGAGTCAGGTCAAGAGTAAAATTTCTCCTTGTAGAGATGAAAGTCTGTTTATACCTTTTGCTCTATATAGAGAAACAATTAACTGATATTTTTTTCTCTTTCTTTGTTACATTTCATTCTGTACTCATCTGAGATTGCCATGCCTTGTTAAGTATTTCACTGTATATCTTATGTACAGTATGGTTAATCATGTTGGTCTGGTGTTGACACTCGGGTTCTGGGGAGAGAGTCTGCTCTGCTCTGTGTCATTCTGATTCAAACTCTGTCAGACCATAAGAGGCCTAGCAGCATGAATGAACACCTACTTATAAAGCATCAGAGGTCTTTGGCTCAAGACCCACTGAGTCTGAACTTCCCAAGTACCCCAGTGGTTAATCCTCACACCTTTGTAAGAAAATAAAAAGGAGAGGCTCTTACAGTAAGGTTGTTACCTGATAAGTATAGATGATATAAAAGTGCCTGATATAAACTCAGCACATTGTATGTGCTCATGATGGTGGTGATTATGGAAATGACAGTGATGACTATAAAGTGCTTTCCATTCCAGTGCGAGAGGAGAGGGAGAGGGAGATGGTGGGATGATTTGGGAGAATGATATTGAAACATGTATAATATCATATATGAAATGAATTGCCAATCCAGGTTCGATGCATGATACTGGATACTTGGGGCTGGTGCACTGGGACGACTCAGAGGGATGGTACGGGGAGGGAAGAGGGAGGGGGCTTCAGGATGGGGAACACATGTATACCTGTGGTGATTCATGTTGATGTATGGCAAAACCAATACAATGTTGTAAGGTAATTAACCTCCAATTAAAATAAATAATTTATATTAAAAATAAATTTAAAAAATAAAAAAAATATAAAGTAAAAAAAAAAAAAATCCAGTGAGTCTATTGTTTGGATTTCTTGGCTCCAAATAAAAAGCCCTGAAGGAGAGCTCATGTCACTTTCCTTTGCTTAGAGGAAATCCTGCACAGATCCCATGTGTAGAAAGTTAATATAAATAAATTTAGTACTGATTGTGATGAGGATGATATGACTAATTCTAATATGCAGTGATTACAGGCTAATATACAAAAGCATGTCACTATAACAGGAAGCAGGATAAAGGGTAATTCCCAACAAAACCCATACCCCAAATAAAATAAATGACACATTGATGATTCAACAATAGTTTTATTTGTTTGGCTGCATTACAATTCACGTACGCACTCTTGAGAAGTAACTAAGAGTATTTTAGCAAAGTTTCTGTTTCTGAAAAGGAAGTGATGAAAATATAAGAAGTTTCCTTGGCCTGTTAAACAGAGATGTACATGAAATATAACCTCCTGGGAAAAGCAGTAGCATTTTGTATGTTTCAAACACAAATGTTATTTCCAATAGGCTAAACTCTTGAGTAATTTAGAGAAAAATATCTTCTTAAAAAATACTGTTTCTAAGACTTGCTCATAAAATACAAGCTTTTGTTGGTCTGTTCTCTGTTCCCCATTGTTTCAGATTTTGGGCTAAATCCTTCCTTACAGCCAGATAGTTATTATCTTATTATTAATAAGAAATGTTTTCTTCCATTTTTAAAAACAGTTGAAATAACACATAGGAGTTTTATTAATAGATGTAATAAACACTCTGAGAGCATGATCACATCATGATCGTCTCCAGCCTGCATAGGTGAAACATAGACATTAGTTAGAAAGGAATATCTTTAACAGAAATTTGTGCAATAAGAGTACTGTAACGTTTTCCTGTTCTTTTGGACAGGGATAGGGAGAAGAGGTTCCTCTTCTCAAGCAGAAAACAAGAGTGACAAAATGACCCACCAGAGAGATTGGAAGTGACTTTGCAAATGGCATTGCCTATTTTGTGACTGGATGCTACCAAAGTGCACAAGCATTTAGGCCTGTTCTAACATGTGGCTGGAGGAGAGAAAGAAGGAAGTCTTGGGAAAACTAGAAATTTGTCTCCTACCATTTGTGGGTCAAGGAAAATGCTGCCAGACTTTCATCTGGAACTGTCTGAAAGGAGGAGTTTGGTTGTATCTACATCTGATGGTAAGGCAAGAAAATTATCTACTTTGGAACCAATTTCATTTTTGCTGTTTCGCTGGAGGAATTTATGAGATGACTTCTTATTGTTCAAGTGAATGCCTAAAAGATATCCACACTACATCTGTCTTTAAAGTACTTTGACCAAGTGGAATGCCTACTGGTGTGATGCGACCTCGGAATACTGCTATTGTGGGGTCTCTTGTGGAAGGCAGGTGTTAAGGAAATGACAAGAAATCAGTGATAAGGATACAGCTTGCATCAGGCAAAGGTGCAGTGCGGGCTTCTTGGTGTGGGGGTCACTGACATTCTCATGTGTGTCTCACAAGAAAAAGCCAGCAAATGGGCAACTGCCTCACAGAGGGTTTGATGATCACATTGCAGAAACACAAATCAGGTTTCCCTCTTTGCTCTAATTCTCCCTTCCCCATCTTTCATCGGGGAAAGCCAAAAGCAACAGTTCTTATGGATAGATTTGGAATTGAAACAAGAAAGAAAGAGAGAAAAGGACACAAATCTCTTTTCTAAATATGGATACCCAGAGTTGTGTCTAGTCTGAGAAAGATGAGACTACAAATTTTAAACTGGTTATAAGATGGTAGTATTGAATTAGATAGCAATGGGCTTTTTCTTTTTTTGCTACTTGGTGGTGAGTTTTTTATTCTCTCTCTCTCTCTTTTAACATAAAAGTAACCAGAAAGCTATGGTAATTAAAAAAAAATAATACCAAGGAATAGGGCAAAAATGTGACCAGGGAAAAATACACTGTATTCTGCTTATATCCTGTTGAATTGGGGCTCTAAGTTGGGTTCAGCTCCGGTAGGACCAAA
This sequence comes from Procapra przewalskii, assembly GCA_006410515.1. Taxonomy (NCBI): domain Eukaryota; kingdom Metazoa; phylum Chordata; class Mammalia; order Artiodactyla; family Bovidae; genus Procapra; species Procapra przewalskii. The sequence goes on from SJYF01000047.1 coordinate 4,746,421, forward strand.
GAAGTAAACACTGTGTGGAGTGCTACTGACAAGTTTGGAAGGAAATGGTAACATATACAGTAATAAAGGAGTAATATATTTAAAGATCAGTTTTTAAATGACAAATACTAGTTTTCCTCAATTTAACCACATCAAGGGACTCTCCAAAGAAACAGAAGCAGAATGAAAGCCATAAGGCAAAAGTGCAATTTAAAATACCAGAACAGATACAAGTTTTTTCGAGGTAACTTCAGCTACTCTTTTGCAGAGAGGTTCTTAAAGTTCAGCCTTTGTTGGAATTTGTTAGGCTCTCTTTTGGAGAAGGGAATGGAAAGCCACTCCAGTACTCTTGCCTGGAGAATCCCATGGACAGGGGAGCCTGGTGAGCCACAGTCCGTGGGGTTGCAAAGAGTCTGACACGACTGAGTGACTAATGAATGAATGAATAGACGAAATATGTATTTCATAAATCATCTTTAATAAGTGTTTCCTCCCACCCTGTCTATATGAAAAAGTTCTAATTAAAAGTTTGAATTTTAAGACAGAGACAGACAGACAGACTGATACATGCACACATACACATGCACACGAATGTGCACACGTGGAAATAGAGAATGACTGAGATAGGATGTTAGCTAGCCCAACACTGTGTTATGTGAATAAGGAACTAAAATTGAGACCAAATAAAGTAACTTGAGCTTTGCAACAGATTTGTAAGACCATTCCACAGAGCCAGTCATTTTCTACATGAGTGTCTTGAGACCAGGACAGTTAAAGGTTTTGCTTAATGCCTGATTTAGAAGGAGAACCTGTTTTGGTCTTGATATTCCTGACTCCTAGGCAAGTTTTGCACTTACCATGGGAGTGAAAGTTAACCTGATACAGTCTGAGAGAGAGGTAACTTGGATTGTATTTTTTTCTGATTACCAATTCTAGGCTTTGGCTCTTTTCAGTTAGTTCATTGCACCTTTATGTGAATCAAAGTTGAAGACAAGATACAAGTTGTAAATCATGTCATTGTAATTTATTAGCTTAGTGTACATTGATTTAGATTGTCCTTCCATGCTCCCAAATCAAACCACATATATCCTTAGTCCTCCTCAACACACAAATTGGTTCAACAAAGTAAAGAAGAAGAAGGAGTAATGTATTTGAGGATTAATTTGCACATGATAGTTTTTCTTTCACTTTGTTGCTGTTCAATTTCTAAGCATATCCGACTCTTTGCAACTGCATGTACTGTACCATGCCAGGCTTCCTTGCGATACTATCTAACCATCTCATTCTCTGCTGCCCTCTTCTCCTTTTGCCTTCAGTCTTTCCCAACATCATTTTCTTTTCCAATGAGTTGGCTTTTCACATTAGGTGGCCAAAGTTTGGAGCTTTGGCATCAGTCTTTCTAATGAATATTCAGGGTAGATTTCCTTTAGGATTGACTGGTTTGATCTCCTTGCAGTCCAAGTGACTCTCAAGAGTCTTCTTCAGTAACAAAGTTCAAAAGCATCAATTCTTCAGTGCTCAACCTTCTTTATGGTCCAACTTTCTTGGAAACATTGAAATTATTTCTTTCCTGGGTCCAATGGAAAAAAATATTGATTTCTCTCAATGAGTTCAAGAACACAATACCAAATTATTTTAACTTTTAAAATAACTTTAATTATACATGAATTTAATGCATATTTCTCAATTTGTAGCAACTAGAATACTATAGAATAAATTTAGCTCCATTAGGTGAAAAGGATGGATTGCACATAGATCTGACACAATCTGAGAGATAAGTTGCTATTTTAGCTTACCTATAAAATAAATATATCTATTCCTTTAGTAAATTAAAATGAAGAATTGAACTATCTTGAGCCCTGGTGACCACAAGGATGCTTTGAAGTGGAAGTGACAGAAAACTATCTCATATCATAATTAATGATGAAGTTTATTAGCCTCCTAAATATAAGAGGTCTTCAAGATAGTGAATTCAGTGACTTAATAATGAAAGCAAGGACTAAAGTTTTTCTACTTTTCAACCTTCTCTTTTATCATTTGCTTTCCCCTAGCCTTGTTCATTTATGAAGCAATTCCAGCTAAGAAAAATGCTATAGCTGATTCCTTTATTTGCCTATTCTGACTCTATCCCTGCCCCCCACCACTTTCCGCTGAATAGCAAAAATCTGGTTTTGTTAGGGCTGCAATGCACTTTGCTTAGAAATTGCATTCTCTGTGTGGAGCTTCCAAGCAGACTCTTTAAAGAGGATGAATATTCACTGTAAATTCTGTCAAGGATGTATTATCACATGCAAGGCTCCTAGTAATGATTTTTAAAAGAGTGGGTACTGAGCCTTTCTTGTACTCCCTTCTTTTCTTCTTCCCAGTTGAGACTGAGTTCTAATGGGTGGAAACATGGAAAGACTTGGCCTCTGATGAATTTAGGTCTTCAAGCTATGCCTGTTTTGTCTAACTCCAGCCTTCTTTTAAGTTGACAGTTGATGCTAATCACAACTGAAACAAATATGGTATTTTGGTTGTGTTGGCCCTTGTTGTGAATCAATGTTAGGGGAGCTGGGATTAACATGATTGGTTTAAGTCACTGAGTCTCAATTTTGGCTGAGTTTAGAGTCACCTGGAGAGTATTAAAAGCCAGGGCTCTTCCTCAGACAAATTAAATCAGAATCCCTGGCTTGGAACCCGAGTGTTAGAGTTTTTAAAGCTGCACAGGTGCTTCCAGCATACAGGCAAGTGGCTGAAGCTACCCAGAACCACTGCTGGAGGGCGTGTCAATCCCCACACCACACTGATGCTACATAATCCAGGAGGAGTGGCCTGGCTGTTGGAGAGTCAACTCCAGCGTGTTCCAAGATCCTGTCCTTAGAATTGCTTCCCTGGTAGATCAGTTGGTAAAGAATCAACCTGCAATGCTGAAAACCACCAGCAATCCAGGAGACCCACGTTTGATCCCTGGGTCAGGAAGCTCTGCTGGAAAAGGAAATGGCAACCCACTCTGGTATTCTTGCCTAGAGAATCCCATAGACAGAGGAGCCTGGTGGGCTATAGTCCATGGAGTCCTAAGAGTCAGACCCAACTTAGCAGCTAAACGAGTAAGAAGGGGACAGTTTACTTTAGAAAAAAATAATGCATGTAAAAAGCTGAGTTGGTCGGCAATTACGTTGTCCTTATGCTGTCATAAGTAATCAGAAAAATTCAGAAAGGAGAAAAATACTTTGGGTGCTGTTACAATGCCAGTGTTTCATTGTTGTCCTTTCTGTTAAAGCTAAACGCTATTGTGCTACACGCCAGCACCACAGACTAAAGAGCATACAATTTTTCTTTGTTTGACTGTTCTTATGCTGTATAAAAGTGTCTTTCTTTGTTCATTACTTTTTTGTAAAATGCATTCTTGACAACTGCCTTGGTATAAAGAACAAAACCTTTCAGTTTACAATGAACTCTTAAGATGAGTTGGCCTCTAGGAGCTCTAGAAAATGAGTCTGTGGATTTAAAAACATAAATGTCCCTTCCAAGTCTACTATATATATGAATAATGGACACAATAAAATATAAGTAAATTTTAACTTTTTGGTAACATAAAATAACAGTCTTAATAAACAGAAAATATGATATATCAGAATATTGAAAAAGTATAAACCAGGCACAAAGGCACATGTTTAAAAAGATAAAATGGCATGATGAAATTTAAAAAGCTAAAGGACATTTTTCACAATGCAATATTGGGATGAAATAAAGATATTGCATAGCTTTGATGGTAACAGTAGTCCTTTGAGAGCATTACAAAATAGGTTGGATTCAGGAGCCACTTCTTATAAATATTGGGTGGAAATATGATAGTATATCTTTTTCTAGACTATATTTTAAGCTCAGTTAGTTGCTCCACACCCAGAGAAAGGGGCTTTTGGAGGATTTACAATCAATTCTCATTATTTACAGATTCTGTATTTGAGAAGTCATCTACCAACTAAAACTTATTTGCACCCTCAAATCCATACTGAGGGTGCTTTTGCTATCTTTTCATGAAAGAGAATAGGGTGATGAAAAAACTAACTTGCCTGATGCACATGTTCTCAAATGCAGCCAATCACACTTTCTTATTTTAGTTCTCATAGTGTAAGCAACTCTCCTTTTGAAAGTCTATTTATGTGCCTTACTTTTTGGCATTTTTATCACTTTTATTGTTTATTTCATTGTTGAAAATGGCCTCAACCTAGTGCTGAGGCTCTTTCTAGTGCTTCCAAGTGAAAGAAGGCTCTCATGCTGCTATTTGATAGTTCCATCCTCATCTCCACTACCACCTCTCATCAGTTATCCCTGGCAACCACTTATCTACGATTTCTGTAATTTTGTCACGTCAAGAATATAAATAGAATCATAGAGTATGTGACCTTTTAAGATTAGCTTTTTCACTGAGCATAATTCCAGGGATATTTTCAAGTTATTTAATTAGAGTCTGCTTTTTTATAGGTAATACTTTAAAATTGATTTTTATAGCTTATTTCACCATGCATCCATTCAAGGACTGTTTTGGAGTCTATTGATTATTTTTCTCATTCATGTTGTAGTTTTCCTAGTTCTGGGTATGTTAAATGATTTTCTGTCATTTCCTGAAATTTTTAGATATTATGAGACACATATATGGTGGTGATGGTGTAGTTGCTAAGTCGTGTCCAACTCTTGTGACCCCATGGACTGCAGCCTGCCAGGCGCCTCTGTCCACAGGATTCTTCAGACAAGAATACCGGAGTGGGTTGCCACTTCCTTCTCTAGGGGTTCTTCCCAACCCTGGAATTGAACCCTGGTCTCCTGCATTGCACTTAGATTCTTTACCAACTGAGCATACATGTATAAATATGTGTAAAAACCTAAGCATATGTATATATTATGTATTTAAAATACAATGTATTTATGTATATATATATATTTCATATGTTTATGTACGTTGTTGAGGTGTAGCCAAGGTCTCGGTGAGTGTGTGTATTCAGCTTCACTTGTCTTGCCACCATCACTCTGGCAGAAAGGGGATATTAAGTCACAGCACATTGTTTCAGACAGGCGGAAGGAAGTGCTTACCTCCTCCTAGGCCTCACACACAGCTTCTAGGTGACAGCAGCCAGAGGATTCTACCACCCTGTTGGCTCTGAATGAAGGTGGCGACTCAGCTCCCTGTTGTCTGCAGACACCCAAGGAGGAGAAACTAGAAATCTTACTCTCCTTATCTCCTAGTTCCTTGAGAGGGAGAGGTAAGCTTTCTTCTGTTGGTATTTGACAGGAGTCAGTCAGGGATTGCTGATAAGTTATCTCTTATCAGGTCGACCTTTTCTAAGTCTTTTTCTGGGAGAACCAGGCCCTTGGAGTTTTTTTTTTTTTTTTCTTCTGTCTTCCTTTTGGTCCTTACTGACTGGAGGCTTCTACAATGCCCTAACACCTATGCAAGACAGTAAGAAAATCTGGGGAACTCATGATGTGTTTGTTGTGCAAAATCCTGAGTTCTTGGGCAGTCTACATACTTCCAGCTACACTTCAGAGATTCCCTGTATTTTTTATGTCTAGTCATCATATCCAGGCCATTTTTCCATAAAAGAGAGAATATAGGAGGAATGGGATTACTCATTTGTGGGGTCATTCAATTGTGATGGATCCAGTCTCTGGGTAACAACTGGAAAGACAGAAATGAATATGCAAAACCAAGACTATGTGTATCCGCCTGTTGCATCTTCGGGAAACCTTGCTTCCGTTCGGCTCGTTTCGGTCGCTCAGTTGCGTCTAACTCTTTGTGGCCCCATGGGCTGCAGCATGTTTCACTCACCTCTGTTTAGTTTTCAAATTTAATTGTGCTTTTTGTCTTTCTGACTCGGAGATTGACTTTATTAGATATTTCAAAACAGTCATCATTTTAAAATGTTTTTCCTGGCAATCAAATGGCATGTTGGGGTAAATTTGGGGTCTTTGTTTTCTCCCCTAATCTTTGTGTTGAGTCCTGTAGGAGATGTCATTTTGCTGTTTGAAGAACATTCAACTTTATTTGGTTTGCTCTTTCTATTTCCTTGTTTTTCCTTTGTTGTTGATTTTGTTGCTGTTTCAAAGCTAGGCCAACAGCTAGGAAGTCCCAGAAACCTGAGCTATGCAGGAGTTTCATGTGATGACAGCCATAGTTTAAATTTTTTATATAAAATATTCATATAAGTTAGACTTTGTAGCTTATCTAAAAATGTCACACTTTTGACTTATAATATATTATTAATAAATACTGTGACTTAGAAACTCATCTCTAGTAATATTAGAGCCAAATTACCTAGTCCCATACCTATACTCATAGAAAATAATATATAACGAGGTAGTGCAGTGATGAAAGAATGTCAGAAAATATGTAGTGATTAAGCAAAACCCATAATCCTTCTTCTTTGGCCAGTGTTATTTTATTTTATTTTGCTCTTTTCAGTTTTGTTTTTAATTTGGACTACATGAGTTACCTAGAGCAGGTACTGTAAGACATTTTAAAATATAAAAAGATTGGTAATGATGGTTCTGGCTAATACTGGTATTAACCTTTCTAACATATACACCATAGCATTTATCCCACAGGCTGTGTCCTTTAGAGAATAATATTTAAAACCCTAATGAGAATTAATCAAGTCCTTTAGGAAAAGGGAGTTTGGAGGAAGTTGAAATAGAAGAAAACACCTTCGTCTATCCAGGAAAACATGAGAGCCTGAATGAAGTCGAGGGGCAGTGAACCATATGGGAGGAGTGGATTTGAAGGCTGTGGGGAACGAGGAAAACAGAAAACTGTGACTCGAATATATTTGGGTTGGTGGGCAAAGATCATGAGTTCAAATCCATTACTTAATTGAGACCTAGGAGTGCCAATCTGGTGCTCTGAAGAAAGGGTGGAGTGGATCCTGACAAGTGGAAAGTTACTGATATACAGGTGATATGAGATATAGGACTTTAATTCTAAAGTATGTGATATGATGAACATTGGGGTAGACGTGTCTCTTTCAAGTCTGGTTTTCTCAGTGTGAATGCCCAGCAGTGGGATTGCTGGGTCATAAGGCAGTTCTATTTCCTATTTTTTAAGGAATCTCCACACTGTTCTCCATAGTGGCTATACTAGTTTGCATTCCTACCAACAGTGTAAGAGTGTTCCCTTTTCTCCACACCCTCTCCAGCATTTATTGCTTGTAGATTATTTGGGGAAGGCAATGGCACCCCACCCCAGTACTCTTGCCTGGAAAATCAATGGATGGAGGAACCTGGTGGGCTGTGGTCCATGGTGTCACTGAGTCGGACAAGACTGAGCGCCTTCACTTTCACTTTTTACTTTCATGCATTGGAGAAGGAAATGGCAACCCACTCCAGTATTCTTGCCTGGAGAATCCCAGGGATGGGGGAGCCCGGTGGTCTGCTGTCTATGGGGTCGCATAGAGTTGGACACAACTGAAATGACTTCGCAGCAGCAGCAGCAGCAGCAGCAGCAGACTTTTGGATCACAGCCATTCTGACTGGCGTGAAATGATACCTCATTGTGCTTTTGATTTGCATTTCTCTGATAATGAGTGATGTTGAACATCTTTTCATGTGTTTGTTAGCCATCTGTATGTCTTCTTTGGAGAAATGTCTGTTTAGTTCTTTAGCCCATTTTTTGATTGGGTCATTTATTTTTCTGGAATTGAGCTGCAGGTGTTGCTTGTATATTTTTGAGATTAGTTGTTTGTCAGTTGCTTCATTTGCTGTTATTTTCTCCCATTCTGAAGGCTGTCTTTTCACCTTGCTTATGGTTTCCTTTGTTGTGCAGAAGCTTTTAATTTTAATTAGATCCTATTTGTTTATTTTTGCTTTTATTTCTAGTGTTCTGGGAGATGGGTCATAGAGGATCCTGCTGTGATTTATGTCAGAGAGTGTTTTGCCTATGTTCGTCTCTAGGAGTTTTATAGTTTCTGGTCTTACATTATAGCCAGGACATGGAAGCAACCTAGATGTCCATCAGCAGATGAATGGATAAGAAAGCTGTGGTACATATACACAATGGAGTATTACTCAGCCATTAAGAAGAATACATTTGACTCAGTTCTAATGAGGCAGATGAAACTGGAGCCGATTATACAGAGTGAAATAAGCCAGAAAGAAAAACACCAATACAGTATACTAACACATATATATGGAATTTAGAAAGACGGTAATGATAACTTTGCATGCAAGATAGCAAAAGAGACACAGATGTATAGAACAGTCTTTTGGACTTTGTGGGAGAGGGAGAGGGTGGGATGATTTGGGAGAATGGCATCGAAACATGTATAATATCATATAAGAAATGAATCGCCAGTACACGTTCGATGCAGGATACAGGATGCTTGGGGCTGGTGCACTGGGATGACCCAGAGAGATGGTATGGGGAGAGAGGTAGGAGGGGGGGTTCAGGATTGGGAACACGTGTACACCCATGGCAGATTTATGTTGATGTATGACAAAACTAATTTAGTATTGTAAAGTAAAATAAAGTAAAAAAATTTAAAAAATTTGAAAAAGTATGTGATAAGGACTTAATTTTGTCCCCACCAGAATTCATTTGTTGAAACTCTAGCCTCCATTCTGACTGTATTTGAAAAGAGGGTCTATACAGAGGAATGAATGTTAAATGAGGTTTTAAGTGTGGGACCCTGATCCAGTATGATTAGTGTCCTTATTAGAAGAGATATTAGAGATTTGTTCTTTTCCTCTCATTCTACACGTATTTGCAGTGGAAAGACCATGTGAGGACATAGTGAAAGGTCAGCCATCTGCAAACCAGGAAGAGATATCACCAGTAACTGAATGTCCATAACATTAATCTTGACCTTTCCAGCCTCCAAAACAGTGAAAAATAAATTTCTGTAGTTTAAGCCACCCAGTTTGTGATGGTATTTTGCTATGACAGCCCAATGTAGCATATGAATAGAAAGGATTTCCAAGGGAAAGTCAGAATCATGAGAACAACTAAGTAAGAAATAAGCCTTGTAAGATTTAATTTTGCTATTTTAGTAGGTTAGATAGATAGGTTCTAGCTATCAGCTGAAATCTGTTAGAAATAGTGAGAGGATAGTAATACACCAATAACAAAGAATGTATTTTTAAAAAATTAATAGCTTTCCTAAATACTATTAATTACCAGA
>SJYF01000047.1:4755569-4768909 GCA_006410515.1 Procapra przewalskii
GATAGAAAATAAAATGACTAGAGAATTACATTCACAGTTTTAAAAAAAGAAAGTAAAAAATACATAGTTACTTAAATAGTAATGTCAGTATATAATAAAATTATAAAACTTTGTTTAGAATATAAAAGAATACCTAAATGTTCTAATCTATAAATGCATTAGATGGTCTATTTTTTTATTAGAAAAACTGTCTGCTATAATGTTGCTAATTATTTAATAAGCAATAGCATTACTGAAATTCTAGACAAAATACATATCATCAGCACTTTGTTTCAGATCAGTTCAGTTCAGTCACTTAGTCATGTTTGACTCTCTCCAACCTCATGGACTGTAGCATGCCAGGCTTCCCTGTGCATTACTAACTCCCAGAGTTTACTCAAACTCATGTCCATTGAGTCGGTGATGCCATCCAAACATCTCATCCTCTGTCATCCCCTTCTCTTTCCGCCTTCATCTTTTCCAGCATCAGGTTCTCTTCCAATGAGTCACTTCTTCAAATCAGGAGGCCAAGTTTTGGAATTTCAGCTTCAGAATCTGTCCTTCCAATGAATATTCAGGATTCATTTCCTTTATGATGAACTGGTTGGATCTCCTTGCAGTCCAAGGGACTCTCAAGAGTCTTCAACACTACAGTTCAAAAGCATCAATTCTTCAGCACTCAGCTTTGTTTATAGTTCAACTCTCACATCCATACATGACTACTAGAAAAACGATAGCTTAGACTAGATGGATTTTTGTTGGCAAAGTAATGTCTCTGCTTTTGAATATGCTGTCTAGGTTGGTTGTAACTTTTCTTCCAAGGAGCAAGTGTCTTTTAATTTCATGGCTGCAGTCACCATCTGCAGTGATTTTGGAGCCCAAGAAAATAAAGCCTGTCACTATTTCCGTTGTTTCCCCATCTATTTGCTATGAAAGGATGGGACCAGATGCCATAATCTTAGTTTTCTGAATGTTGAGTTTTAAGCCAACTTTTTTTGTTTGTTTTTTTGTCTTTTTTCAGATAATTAAATGTATATTGCATTTAATAAATTAACAAAGGTTTTAAAAATCTATGTTGGAAAGAATGAGAATTTTCATGCATTATGGGAGAAAGGCAAATTGTAGCAACTTACCTCTATATAATTTTGAAAATAGAATAGATCTTGGACTTTTGCACACTCCAGCCCTGTGATATTATTCTGTAGAAATGCTTAGGACTAAATGAAAACTGCTATTTACAGAATGGTATACACACTGTTTCTTTAAAGACTTTCCTAAAAGCAGCTGGAGTATTTAACAGTATGAGAATCACTAGATAAATGCATGTAATGAGATACCCATTTATTAAAAATAACTAGCCAAGTTTACTTAAATAAAGTCAGTTAACTATACTTAAGTACTAATAACTAATCTTATTAATTTGGAAACATGTTCATGTTTTCATGTTATATATCAACAGATTGCAAAAATATGTAGAGGAGCAAACCTTTAAAATACATTTTGTATATATACACAAAAGAAAGCCTAGAAGCATAGGTATCAAATTAATAACATTGAACTCTGTGTGACAAATGTTTTCTCTGTGTACATTTTGTATTTTAAAAACTTGAGAATATATATATCTTGTAAAACTGCATATTGTGTTTACAAGAATAAGAATTCTCAGTCAGTCTAATATGGGTTGGAGACAAAAAATAATAGGGAAAAAAGGGAATAGGGATTTAGGTAGAATCTATGGAATAAAGATGATGTTAAATCAGGAAAAGAAAACTTTAATGAATAATGGAGGGGAAATAAAGAGTGTCCATTGCATTTTTAATTTGTTCAGTGCTTGGAACATGCCTACCACCCATCTATGTGTTGAAGGTGGAGAAAGGAACACATGTATGTCTTCACATTGAGAGAAATGAGCTTGCAAGTTAGAAACAGGGTGCCTGATAGACCATGATATTCGACAGGGGTCCCCAAACTCTGGAATCTATTGCCAGATGATCTGAGGTGGAGCTGACATAATAATAATAAAATAAAGTGCACAATAAAATGTATGTGCTTGAATCATTCCCAAACCATCCCCTCCACCCTCAATCCATGGAAAAATTGTCTTCCATGAAACTTGTCCCTGGTGTTAGAAAGGCTGGGGATTTATAATATTTGCTTAAGATAGTGTGGGGGCAGTGGAGATAAATGAAATGGGTGAATTTAAGACATATTTTGGACAAGATATGGATAAGACATATTTAAATAAGAACTCATAGTTCTTGCTGACAGGCAGATCATGGGGAAGGGGAGAAGGGAATTATTTGTTGTTATCTACTACTAAACAAAGCTAGTGAAGGAGATGGAATTCCAATTGAGCTATTTCAAATCCTGAAAGATGATGTTATGAAAGTGCTGCACTCAATATGCCAGCAAATTTGGAAAACTAAGCAGTGGCCACAGGACTAGAAAAGGTCAGTTTTCATTCCAGTCCCAAAGAAAGGCAATGCTAAAGAGTGTTCGAACTACTGCACAATTACAATCATCTCACACACTAGTACAGTAATGCTCAAAATTCTCCAAACCAGGCTTCAGCAATACATGAAATGAAAATTTCCAGATGTTCAAGCTGGTTTTAGAAAAGGCAGAGGAACCAGATATCAAATTGCCAACATCTGCTGGATCATCAAAAAAGCAAGAGAGTTCCAGAAAAATATCTATTTCTGCTTTATTGACTTTGCCAACACCTTTGACTGTGTGGATCACAATAAACTGTGGAAAATTCTGAAAGAGAATTTTCAGACCTATCTGACAGACCTGACCTCTCTTTTGAGAAACATATGTGCAGGTCAGGAAGCAACAGTTAGACCTGGACATGGAACAACAGACTGGTTCCAAATAGGAAAAGGAGTACGTCAAGGCTGTCTATTGTCACCCTGATGATTTAATTTATATGCAGAGTACATCATGAGAAATGCTGGGCTGGAAGAAGCACAAGCTGGAATCAAGATTGCCAGAAAACCTCAGATATGCAGATGACACCACCCTTATGGCAGAAAGTGAAGAACTAAAGAGCCTCTTGATGAAAATGAAAGTGGAGAGTGAAAATGTTGGCTTAAAGCTCAACATTCAGAAAACGAAGATCATGGCATCTGGTCCCAACACTTCATGGGAAATAGATGGGGAAACAATGGAAACAGTGTCAGACTTTATTTTGGGGGCTTCAAAATCATGAAATTAAAAGACGCTTACTCCTTGGGAGTAAAGTTATGACCAACCTAGACAGCATATTGAAAAGCAGAGACATTACTTTGCCAACAAAGATCTGTCTAGTCAAGGCTATGGTTTTTCCAGTAGTCATATACGGATGTGAGAGTTGGACTGTGAAGAAAGCTGAGCGCTAAAGAATTGATGCTTTTGAACTGTGGTGTTGGAGAAGACTCTTGAGAGTCCCTTGGACTGCAAGGAGATCCGACCAGTCCATTCTAAAGGAGACCAGTCCTGGGTGTTCATTGAAAGGATTGATGCTGAAGCTGAAACTCCAATCCTTTGGCCACTTCATGCGAAGAGTTGACTCATTGGAAAAGACTCTGATGCTGGGAGGGATTGGGGGCAGGAGGAGAAGGAGATGACAGAGGATGAAATTGCTGGATGGCATCACTGACTCGATGGACATGAGTTTGAGTGAACTCTCGGAGTTGGTGATGGACAGGGAAGCCTGGCATGCTGTGACTTATGGGGTCTCAAGTAGTCAGATATGACTGAGCGACTGAACTGAACTGAACATAACTGAAAGTTAATAATGGGCTTCCCAGGTGGCTGAATGGATAAGGAACCTGCCTGCAAAGATGCTGGAGATATGTGTTTGATTCCTGGGTCAGGAAGATCCCCTGGAAGAGGGCATGGCTTATTGCTTGGAGTATCAATCCCATGGACAGAGGAGCCTGGAAGGATATAGTCCATAGGTCGCGAAGAGTTGGACACAACTGAAGCGATTGAGTACAGCACAAAGTTAATAACACAGAGAGAGAGAGAGACATTTCAAAAGTTAAATTTTGGATGCCCTAAATGTAGAATGGTGATTAGGTCCAGTAAGATTGTTGGATAAATATACTGGAAGCTTAACTGTGGAATAAATGCTGGATATAGAGATTTAGAAAATTATAAAATAATCATACATCTATTAGATTTAAGAAATTGAATGAGATCACTTAAATGGAGAAAATAGCTGGCAAAGGGCTCAACCTTGGGCTAATCAAATATAGGGAGTATTTCAGAAGAAAAAGCCTGCCTCGGTAAGGAAATGAGCAAAAAAACAGGAGAGTGTTCACAAAAGTCATGAAAAGAAAAACAGGGAATAAAACAGTCCATTGGGCTAACTGCTAGGGGGAGTTACTGGTAAAGAATTTGCCTACCAATGCAGGAAACCTAAGAGACACAGGTTCGATCCCTGAGTCTAGAAGATCCCCTTGAAGGGGAAATAGCAACCCATTTTATTGAGTTTTGCAGATATTGTATTTTTTTAAATTGAGTTTTCATGAAAACCCTGAGTTGAACATTTCTATTGGTACCATTTCACCAACAACATTTTCCCACTTGTGCCTCTGTGTCACATTTTGGCAATTCTCATAATATTTAAAACTTTTCCATTATTAATATATTTCTTACAATCATCTATGATCAATTATCTTTGATATTACTATTACAAAATGTGTGTAGCTCACTGAAGGCTTGTATGATAGCAGTTTTTAGCAATAAAGTATTTTTAAATTAAGGTATATACATTGTTTATTAGATATACTATGATTGCGCACTTAATAGACTACAGTATGGTGTGAACTTAGCTTTATGTGCTCTGGGATACCAGCAAAATTCACATGACTTGCTTTATTGTGATATTCCCTTTATAGTGGAACCAAACTTGTAATGCCTTCGAGGTATCCTTTTAATGTCTACTGGTATGTTAAATACTCAGATGCAGGAACAATGGAGGTGGAGAGTTAGGTTCAACCAGGTTTAGGATGTTTCTGAGTACTGCAGAAGAGAAGTGCTTGAGGGTGCTTGCAAGGCAGTAAATATCATAAGAAAACAATCTAAGCTAGGCAGATAGAGAAGTGACAGGAGACTATTGATGATAAATAATGATAATAGCAGGTATTAATAGACCTAAGACCTTAATTCAAAAATAGAGTAGGTGGACTGCAAGAACCCACTAAGGTTGGTAGAAACTGGGGAGTTCGACATCTGATTTTGGGAGACTGACTGGAAAGGTGGCATTGGGGGAAAAGACAGATATACAAATGATTAAAAGAAATGAGAATCCAGGAAGCTACATGCCCTGCATGCTCTGGGTCAAATCATACCCCCCAACCCCAGAAGAAATGATAAGGAATTTAGAGAAAGAGAGACAGTGTTATCTGGAAGTAACTATTAACTGACGTAGGGGAAGTGACCTAGAAGGAAGTACAAACAATTAAACAAAGATGAGTACATGGCATTGTGCTTTTGAAGAAAGAAAGAGGAGAATATATCAGAAGCTGAATGCTAGAACCTGAATTAGTCATTTCCAAAGCTCCTGTGCATATGACACTTCCCATCTCAGTTGAGGCCAATACTATCTTTCCAGTTGCTTAAAGGTAAACCAAAGTCCCCTTAATTGTCCTTGATTTGCTGAACTATGCAGAATCCTTAATATAATCTGTTAATAATAAGAAATTTAAACTTGGAATTCTATAAATCCAAGGATTGGGTGAGGGATTCATGGATAGGTTACATATTTATTAGTCAGAAAGTTTACTGTTTATCAGACAAGGCTTGGTCATAACTTAATGAGGATAATCACTCCTCCTCCAAAATCTCTCTCACACATGAGGTGTCTGAGAAGCAGAGCCTCTATACCAGGAGTTCTATTAGAAGCTGAATCCTCAGGCACATCAAGTAAGGTAAGAATATATGGACAACATATTCCAAGAAGAAGCTGAAAATATAGAGGATGCTTCTGATCACCAGATGAGTATTCTAAAGGACATATTGTAAAAATAAGAGTAGAGAGGAACGAGGTTTAGAGGGAACTGGAATGTGCCCAACAGGATAAGGATGAAAGAATCCAGTGACAGCAGATGGCACGGAGGCTTGGATCTCTAGGAATAATGAGGTAAATCCTGAGTATTAATTTAATTTCCTCTGAAGATGGATTGATTTTAGTTTCCTTGAGAGTGCTGGCAATCAGTGTTAGAATTCTACAGATTTAGTTATTTTGGTATTGAACAATGAGAAAACAAAATGCATTACATGCAGGAGGAGGGGATTTTGAGTCCAGATTCAGTTACTGCTTCCAAAATGCACGTGGTCTTTTGTGTCTATGTATAGCCCAATGGGCTTAGCTTAAATTAGATAAATATGGTTCATAAGATGTAGAAAGAAGAGAAATGTCACATCTGAGAGGCGATGAGGAAGATTACAAGATTCAAGTGATCATGAAGGCTGACTCCATTATCACTGTCTTCATATTACAGTGGCCCCCAAAAGGTTAGGACTATTTGAGGAAGGTTCTGAGGGGTGGGAGCTGCTGACTAATGTGCATATGTAATATTCAGGAAGAGAATGAAAAAGTCTGAATTAAATGGTCTGATAGAATACATGGATAGAGAAAAGAAGCAACGAAGGCAGGAACAGTATTTATGGTAAGAATAAGTAGGGGTGATGAAGTCAGGACCAGGGTTATAGGCAAGTGGTTACTAGAAAAAAAAGAACTTGGTTTAAATAAACATGCAATATTTAACATTGGTAAGCTGCTGTTATGTATCAGACACTCTCCTAGAGTTACCACTAATGTAATTTGTTTAATTCCCATTAGAAAACAAAAACTAGGAGTTGCATATAATTCTCATCTGTGTTTCATAAACTAGATGATGGAGATTTGGAGGGGTAGGTACCCTGCTAGGGTCTCACCGCACACTAGTGAGTGGGGCCAGGATTCACAACTTTTCAGCCTGTCTCCATGGCTTTTGGTCTCTATCACCAGGAATGCAAAGTAAGGAATTCAAGGGTAGAACAATAAATCAAACAACAGTGTTTTAGTGGAAAAAAATTAACATTTCAGGAATATTCTATAATTAGTTGAGGAAATAGTATATAGAAAATATTAACATTGAGGAAATAGCATATAGAAAATGTTAACATATTTATGAGGCCACATCAGGATTATGGTCATAAAGGCAAACTATTGAAAATTTAATTACTTATTTTTCCTATGATGAGAATTTTGATCAGAAAAAATTTATAGACAAGGCTGGTCCCGTGGATATGCAGCCTGAGAAGTCACTAAGGGCGCTCTGCTTAGAGGAGTCACATGCTTTGTTTAATGCTTTAATGTCACTGGACCATTAGTCTTACTACATTTCAAAAAGGAGACTTGCATTTCATTTTGTATGGGAGGCGTTGTGAATACATAACTGTTCCTATATGTAGATAGTGAAATGGTCAACAAAGTAGGCCAATATGCCAATATATTCAACTCACATTATTTATTAAGCAAAATGAAAACACCAAAAAAGCTTATGGTTGAAGATTTGAAATGTATTCTTGAAACATAAATAAATGAAATTTATTGAATGCACTGTGTTCAAAAAGCAGGAGTATACGTCTGGCTCTGAAAATGGGGAGTCAATTGTAACTAGTTCACAATTATCAAGTACTTTGGAAGAATATCTGAATCATTGATAAGGTAAAACTTCTTAAGAGTGTTCCCAGAAGCACTTGCAGAAAAAAAAAAAAAGATTCAATTTAGTTTCAGAAAGAAAATTCACAGAGAAATAAGAAGGCAGTCTCAGAGAATCCGGCAGCTCTACATGGGAAAACAATAAGAGAATAAATGGGAACACAGAGTAAAAATTCATACCCTTACAAATCCAGACATTTTCTGGCCTGCAGAAGAGAATTCACCACAATAGGCTAAGTCCTTGAGGGCACATCAGTTCAAGTGGATGAGAAAAACATACCAAATCTGCTACATTTTTGCTAATGCCATATCAGTCATTAGTATGTGGAATGAAAGAATGCCAGTTAATCCTGTGGGGGCCCAAGCAGAAATGTATCAATATATCGTGGTGTGTGGTCTGTCAGCAAAATTCATGTTTCAGTGTATAGAACAATAAAGTACAGGGAAAGGAAAGTCTATTCTGTTCAGTGACATATTCCTTATTATCATGTTCAGAGTGAGGATTTAACACCCCAGGTAAATACAGTTCTATATAAAGGATGCTACAAGGATGACACTAGGGAGTCAGTTTATAAAACAATGGAGTGACAGTGTATTAAGTTGAGAGATGCTTCTGACAAAGAACTCTTGGCTACTCCAAGTTTATCATGACCTTTTTCTCCTTTCAACATCATAAAAAGACAAAAAGACTTGCACCTGTTGAGTTGAAATTAACCAGATTAAACATTTTTTCCTTATATTTTCACAGTAAGTTACACATTTAATCATGAAAATGCTATCTCAGATTTCTATATTATGCCACATTTGAGAATAAAAATAGTTGCTAAAAATTCTAAACATCAGGAAATAGGTCAGTTTTTACTGCTTTCTCATTCAAAAAACACAGATAACCTCTGAAGTGTCAAAAGTGATTTGTTCATAAACAAAAGTGATTTGTTTCCCAACAATTCGGCATTGATTTGTAGACTTCTAATTGGATGATGTTGCAGGAATATATTTTGAATATCAGCATAACCTAGTTTTTCTAAGCAACATTACATATTCAGAATAATGCTTCTGCAGTATAAGCTTCCCCAGTCTTTCAGGAATAAAGAATCCACCTATCAAAGAAGGAAACATGGGTTCGATCCCTGGGCCAGGAAGATCCTCTGGAGAAGGGCATGGCAACCCATTCTAGTATCCTTGCTGGGAGAATCCCATGGACAGAGGAGCCTGGTGGGCTACAGTCCATAGGGTCTTAGAGAGTCAGATATGACTGAAGCAATGGAGCATGCATGCAGTATAAGCTACAGTAAAACTGTCGTGACATAGGAAGCATCACATTGCCTGTATATGAATCAAGAGCTGTAATTCTGGAATCCAGATTGTGTGCAGTTTATTATCTTTCTTTCAGCTTTCAGCAAACACTTATGCCTGATCTAAGGCTGTAGAGAGATTGATTCTGCATTTTGTTAGTCTCTTTATCACTAGCAGCTTGCACAATATCTGTCATGTAGTAAACCTGTAATAATGTATTTATTCTGAATTAAATGGTTTGGAATATCTGTCTCCACAGAAAAAAATCATTTTTATTTTGTAAGCACATGCTATGTGTTAAGGTGCTAGGAAATTTGGTTTCAATTTTGGACTCAAGTTTAAACAATAAATCTCAGTCACCTCAACTGTAAAATACAAATAACTCCTCTCCCATTTGAGATTATTTTTCCAGTTTTATTAAGATATAGTTGACATATAATATTGTGTAAGTTAATGGTATACAATGTATTGATTTTAAACATTTCTATATTGAAAAATTATTACCATATTAGCATAAGCTAATAATTCCATCACCTCATATAATGAGCATTAATTTTTGTGGTAAGAAAATTTAAGATCTAATAGCATTTTTGACATATATAGTATTATTAACTATAATCACCATACTGAATATTAGATCCCCAAACTGATTTGTCTCAAAATTAGAAGACTGTACTCTGTGACCAATCTCTGCTTATATCTCTAACTTTCAGCCCATAGTAACCACCATTTTAGTATTTATGTGTATGAGTTCAGCTTTTGTAGATTCCACATATAAGTGAGGTCACACAGCATTTGTCTTCCACTCTCTGACATTTTGTTTAGCATAACACATTCAAGGTCCAACTACACTATGAAAACAGCAAGATTACCTTCATTCTCATGGCTGAAGAATATACTTGTGTGTGTGTGTGTGTGTGTGTGTGTGTGTGTGTATGTGTTACGTGTATGCTTAAATGAAACTTTTTAAGAATCTATCCTGTGATGAATTCAGCATAGCCAACCCTCCAATGTCATGAGCAAGGCAAATGAAATTCTGACCATAGAAACATTTGTAGAAAATTCCTGTGTGCCCACAGTCATAACTAAGAATTTTTCTGCTTGTTACATGTATGGTACATAAGTGTAGCAGAAGAATATGAAACAGCTCATGAATAATAAACACAAACTAATTATATTAAATTACATTTCTAATATTAAGTATTGTTATGTTGTTTCCTTCAGTACTTGTTTATATTTCTCTTCCAATGTTCTAAACTTTCAAATCAATCAGTCTATTTACCAGTCACATCTTTATCCATTCATCTGTTGACGGACACTTAGCTTGTTTCCATATGTTGGCTATTATGAATACTGCTGCAATAAACATGGGAAAGCAGATGTATCTTCAAGACCCTATTTTAATTTTCTTCAGACATATACCCAGAAGTGAAAATGCTGCTGGCATATATGGCAGTTCTATTTTTATTTTGTTTTTTTTTTGGAAACTGCACATTGTTTTCCATAATGGCTGTAACAGTTTATACTCTCATCATTCCCTTTCCTCCACAGCCTCACCAACACTTATTAAGACAAAGACAACACAAACAAAGAAACTACAGGTCAAATTCATTGATGAACATAGATGCAAAAGTCCTCAACAAAATTCTAGCAAACAGAGTTCAGCAACACATTCAAAAACTCATATACCATGATCAAGTTGAGTTTATTCCAGGATGCAAGAATTCTTCAATATACACAAATCAATCAATGTGATACACCATATTAACAAAATGAAAGATAAAAACCATATAATCATCTTAATAGATGCAGAAAAAGCCTTAGACAAAATTCAGCACCCGTTTATGATTAAAACTCTTCCAAAAATGGGCATAAAAAGAAGCTACCTCAACACAGTAAAGGCCGTATATGATAAGCCCACAGCAAACATTCTCAATGGTGAAAAACTGAAAGCATTCCTTCTAAGATCCGGAATAAGACAGGGGTTTCCGCTTTCACCACTATTATTCAACATAGTTTTGGAGGTCCTAGCTACAGTCATCAGAGAAGAGAATGAAATAAAAAAAAATCCAGATGGAAAAAAGAAAAAGTAAAGCTCTCAGTTTTGCAGATGACATGATACTTTACACAGAAAACACTAAAGACAGTATCTGAAAATTACTAGAGCTAATCAGTGAATTTAGGAAAGTCACAGGATACAAAATCAACACACAGGACTCACTTGCATTCCTATAAGCAATGAAAAATCAGAGAAATTAAGAAATCAATCCCATTCACCACTGCAACAAAAAGAATAAAATATCCAGGAATAAACTTACCTAAGGAGACAAAGGAAATGTATACAGAAAATTATAAGACACTGATAAAAGAAATCAAAGATGACATAAACAGGTGGAGAGATATACCATGTTCTTGAGGAATGGTTTCTCTTTTTTATATTAAAAAAAACTAGTCATAGTTTAATTGATCTTTGCTAATGTTATTCTGGTCTATATTTCACTTATTTCTACTCTGATCTTTATTTCTTTCCTATTACTCATATGAGGCTTAGTTAGTTCTTCTCTTGCTAATTTCTTGAGGTATAAAATTAGGTTCATTTCAGTTCCTTCTGTTTTACTTATTGTTAGTATTTATGGCTAAAAATCTTCCTCTTAGCAGTTCTTTTGTTTCCCTCTGTAAGTTTGATATATTGGATTTCCATTTTTATTTGTTTCAAGATATTTTGATTTCTTTTTTGAAACACTGATTGTTTAGAAGCATGTTGTTTATCTCCACATATTGGTGAGTTTTCCAGCTTTCCTCTTGTTACTAATTTTTACTTTCATACGATTGAGTTTTGGAAAAGATGCTTAGTACGATTTCAATATTCTTATAGTTACTAAAACTTGATTTGTAATCTATCATATGATTTATCCTGGAGAATATTCCATATGTAATTGAAAAGAATTTGTGTTCTCTTACTATTGTATGGAAGGTTCTACAAATGTATGTTAGTTCCATTTGGTCTAAAGTTTTGTACAAGTCCAGCGTTTTCTCATTGATTTTCTGTCTGGAGGGTCTGTTTTGGAAAGTGATATTTTGAAGCTCCCTGCTATTATTCTGTTGTCTATTTGTCCTTTCAGATTGGTTATTATTTGTATAGCTTATTTGAGTGCTCTAGTCTTGGGTACTACATACACATTAATAATTTTAGCCTCCTAATAAATTGACCCTTTTAAAATTATATCATGTTCTCATTTGTCTCTTGTTACAGCTTTTGGCTTAATTTCTTCTTTTTTTCCCCCTGATATAACTAGCTACCCGTGTGCTCTTTGTGTTTTCACTAAGGAATATTGTTCCATCTTACAGCAGTCTAGTTTATGCTGATAACAACTTCAAATCCATAAAAAACTATTTTTTTGCTCCCTCTTTTTTTGATATTATAATTCAATTCTTTTCATATTGTTTATTCACTAACATATTACTGTGAAAGTGAAAGCGAAGTTGCTCAGTCGTGTCCAACTCTTTGCGACCCAATGGACTGTAGCCCACCAGGCTCCTCCATCCATGGGGTTTTCCAGGCAAGAGTACTAGAGTGGGTTGCCATTTCCTTGTCCAGGAGATCTTCCCAACCCAGGGATCAAACCCGGGTCTCCCACACAGCAGGCAGACACTTTACCGTCTGAGCCATCAGGGAAGCCCAACATATTACTGTAGCTAAGGTATTTTAATACTCTTGTTCTTTAATCATTTCACTATAGTTAAGTGTTTAACACTATCACATCATAGTATTAGAGTTCTGAATTGAGTGTATCCTTAGCTTTATCATTGTGTTGCATGTTTTCATATGATATCATGTTACTAATTAGTATTCTTTCATTTCAACTAAATGAACCCTTTCAGTTTTTCTTGTAATACAAGTCTAGGGTGATAGATTTC
The DNA here is from genome assembly GCA_006410515.1 of Procapra przewalskii. Lineage (NCBI taxonomy): Eukaryota > Metazoa > Chordata > Mammalia > Artiodactyla > Bovidae > Procapra > Procapra przewalskii. The sequence continues at coordinate 4,768,459 of SJYF01000047.1, forward strand.
CTCAAGTTTCATTTATCTGGGAAAGATTTTTTCTCTCCTTTATTCCTGAAATACAGCTTTGCTGGGGAAAATACTCTTGGTTGGCAGTTTTTTCTTTAAGGACTTTCAATATATAATTTACTTTCTTTTGCTCTATAAGTGTTCTGCTAGAAATCTGCTGACAGCCTTATGGGAGGTCCTTTGTAAGTTACAAGCTTCTTTTCTTTTGCATCTTTTAAGATCCTCTCTTTGTCTTTGATTTTTGATAGTTTTGTTACAATGTGTTTTGAAAAGGAATCTCTGTAAGTTGGTTTTGTTTTGTGACCTATGAGCTTCGTGAACTTGGATATTCAGATCTCTTTCCACATTGGGAAGTTTTCAGACATCAATTGTTTAAATAAGCTTTCTGACATTCTCCCTGTCTTTTCCTGGAACTCAAATTATTTAAATATTTTTTTTTCTTTTAATGATA
>SJYF01000047.1:4768930-4782941 GCA_006410515.1 Procapra przewalskii
TAGATGAAGCAAGCTTTCTTCAATTTTTTAAAAAATTCTTTTTTATTCTCCTCTGACTAAATAATTTCAAAAGCCTTTCTTAAGAGTCACAGATTTTTCTCTTCACTTGGTCAGTTCTATTATTGATGTTCTTTTTTTTTTTTTTGCGTTTTCATTTCATTCATATTTCCTTCAACTGCATGTTTTTTATTTGATTATTTTTATGATTTCTAACTCAAAAACTTCTCATTTTGTTTGTATAATGTGCTTTTGATACTGTAGAATTCTCCTTCTGTATTTTCTTGGAGCTGAGTCCTTGAGCTTTATTGAAACAGCTATTTTGAATTTTTTACCTGGTATATTACAGATTTTCATGTCTTTGTGTGTGGCTATTGTGATCCTTTGATTGTGTTATTGTACTTCGATTTTTCATATAAGTTTTGCATTGCTGTCTTTGCACTTGAAGTGGCAGTCACTTCCTTGAGTCTTTGCTGACTGTCTTTGATGTGAGAAATAACCTTCTTCAACCCTGCTAGAGATTCTGAGGCTTTCTTCAGTTCAGTTCAGTCATTCAGTCATGTCCGACTTTCCAACCCCATTTCAGTTTCAGTTCAGTCTCTCAGTCATGTCCGACCCTATGGACTGCAGCATACCAGGCTTCCCTGTCCATCACCAACTCCCAGAACTTATTCAAAGTCATATCTCTTGAATCGGTAATGCCATCCAACCATCTATACCTCTGTCATCCCCTTCTCCTCCTGCCTTCAATCTTTCCCACGATCAGGGTCTTTTCCAGTGAGTCAGTTCTTTACATAAGGTGGCCAAAGTATTGGAATTTCAGCTTCAGCATTAGTCCTTCCAATGAATTTTTAAGACTGATTTCCTTTAGGACTGACTGATTGGATCTCCTTGCAGTCCGAGGGAATCTTTAAGAGTCTTCTCCAACACCACAGTTCAAAAGCACCAATTCCTCAGCGCTCAGCTTTCTTTATAGTCCAACTCTCAGATGCATACATGACTACTGGAAAAATCATAGCTTTGACTAGACAGACATTCCTAGACCTTCTACAGATACAACTGCTCCACACCTCTTGCTTTTACTTGTTGCAAGATTCTTAAGCTCATATACCTTGTTTGCATCCTGCAATATACCAGGCTGAGTGCTGACAGCCTCTCTTCTGTTTCCCCAAAACTCAAGTTTGTGATCTCTCCATGGCCTGCAGATTTGGCCAGCTTTTTACATGCATTCACTAGCTACCTTCCAAAGTTTACTGTTGCAACTGCCATCTGAAGCAAACACAGGGGGCTAGCTACAGGGTGGGATGTGTGTAGGTGAGGTAATTGGAGCACTGGTAGTACCCATAAGCCAGTTGAGGGGATCAATGGGTGAGACATTCTCAGTGCCTCATGAACAAGTTTATTCTTGATGGAATCAGCGACAAAAAGTGTCTACATTCTTTTAATATTCCCTGAGAATTCTATCTTCTCATCCCCCTTTTATTTCTTGCACACTACTCATTTAGCTTATGATCAGCACTCTGAATGGGACTAGAGAGAAATAAGCCCATTTGGCAATCTGCAGTGCAGTTAGGGAGGCTGGGCACTTACTTGCTATTTCTCCTTTCCACCTGTAAGATAAACCATGTATCAAAGATAATCTCTCCTGGCACTGAACTGTGCAACCTTGGGGGAGATATGATCCAGCAAAGTCAGACTCTCCCTTATCTACTCCAACACATGCAATTTTATTTATTTATTTTTGGCTCAAGAGAATGCTGATACTTCTCCAGAAATATGGACTCCCTGAAAAGCTCTCTTACCTGTGGGTAATTAAATTAGTTGTCTCCAGAAATTCCCAGACCACAGCTTGCAGTAACTGAAGTTGGCTCATGGGTTACTACAAGACCCATAGCCAGGACCAAATCCTGTCTGCTTATTTCCCAAAGCACTGTTGGGAAAGATTTCTGCTGGGTCCTTTGGCAAATGGTGCTGGATCCTACTGTCCCCTCAAAGGCATTTTTGTTTTTAGATAGATGCTGAATTTTTGTTTTTGAGATAAGGGATATGTTTGCTATGTGATGCTCTTGTCACTCTGAAAAGCTTTTTTTGAGTGTTAAAAACTTCATTGGTTATGAAAGTAATTATTAAAGTATTATAAAAGATGTTATAAAAGCAAATATATTTTTTGTTCACTCAGAAGCAGTAACTGTTATAACACTTGAGTCAACAGCATAACTCAGAATGCTTAGACACCAGTTTATGAGATTTATTCCCTAGAGCTCCTAAAGTCTCAGTTTGATTTTAATTCTTGAATTCTCTAATCATCCTGTAAATCCCTTAAGTAGTTAACACTCTAATATTCACAATCTCTTGTCTTCCTGTCTTATATGAAAGAAATTACTTTGAATACTGTACTTTCTCACATAATTTACATACTCAGATGCCTTCTAATTGAATCTTTAAAACTGCCTCTTTAAAGCTTAATTATATTCCATAATATAGTATGTCTGAATTGTTTTTGAATTGTTCTGGGTCAATTTTCAGGTACTAAAGTTTTTAATGGAACACATCTAAGCTATATTCTTGACTTAAAGCATAATTTCAGTTATTTACACACCCCAAATCTTTAACTGTGCTCATGTTTGTTTAGCCTATCATCATGGATTTAACTGTACATTAAATTTGTAGATCTCTGTTGTTAAATTAAGGGCTACCATTAAATGCACTGTTTTCACTTAAATTGTAAGAATAATATTTATCTTTACATTGCCTTGAGCTATCCCTCCATTTGCTTTTTTTTTTTCATTAATAGGCATTATGTTTTAAAATACTTTGACATTTATAGGGCTTCTCTGGTAGCTCAGCTGGTAAAGAATATATCTGCAATGTGGGATACTTGGGTTTGAATCCTGGGTTGGGAAGATCCCCTGGAGAAGGGAAAGCCTACCCACTCCAGTATTATGACCTGGAAAATTCCACTAAATGCATTGTTTTCATTTAAATTGTAAGAAAAATATTTATCTTTACATTGTCTTGAGCTATTCCTCATTCTTTTTTTAAATTAATAGACATTATTTTTTAGAATAGTATAATATTTATAGAGAAATTGAGTAGTTATAAAATTCCCATATATTATCCTCACACAGTCTTCATTTCTATTGTCTTACATTGGTAAAATTATAACAGTTAAAAAATTTGATGTATTATTGCTAGCTGAAGTCTGTAGATGAGTCAGTCCTTAATTTTTACCTAATATCCATTTGTATTCCAGAATTCTATCCGTGATATCACACTGCAGTTAATGATAATCTTACTTTAGATTCCTCTTGGGTATAACAACTTTTCAAATTTTCCTTATTTTTGAAAACCTTGACAATTTTGAGGAGTATTGATCAAGTATGTTGTAGGATGTCCTTTCATTGGAATCTGTTTGATACTTTTTCACATTAGACTGAGATTATGGATTCTGGAAAGCAAAGTCACCAAGGTAAAGTGCTGTTTTCAACACATCATATCAAAGGTATATAGTATCAACATAATTTATGACCTTTGACATTGACTTTGATCACATGGCTAAAGTATTGATAGTTTTGTCAGGTTTCTGCACTACAGAGTTACACTATTATTTTCTCCTTGTCATACTGTACTATTTAGAAAGAAGTCACTTTTAGAGTGAAATATCAATATAATTTACTTGAAATTCTTCTACATGGAAAACTTTTTCTTCTCATTTGTTATTAGTTTTATATATCAGCATGAGTGTATAACATTTTTTTAATATATAGGATTATAATGCCTACTTTATTAATATTGTTGCTTAATGTTTCCCATCTGGGCTATTGGGAATCTTTCAGTTGTCTCTTGTTCCCCTTTGACATACTTTATTTTTTTGTGTATGGGGGCATATTTGAGTATATCATTGTTTTATGACATTATTGGCATTATAAGATGCTCCAGGCTCTTGAATATTTTTAGGACTAGTTCTAGAATCAGACAATTCTCAAGGATCTCTGATTTTGTTATTAATAAGGATTTATTAAAATTAGAGAATGGTATTAAGCACCAAGACCTGGACACTACATATGTTTGTTACTACTGTGTGTCATTTCTTGCAAACTCTTTCCGCTCAGCAGATAGAGCAAAGAAGATGTTTGTTTATTAACCCATGTATATATTTACATATATCAGTGAACATTTCTACATGTAAAGCCATTCTTAACTATATTAAGTTAAATATGAAGTTTGCTGGGACTTCCCTGGTGGTCCAGTGGTTAACACTCTGCACTTCCACTCTAGGGAGTGCAGGCTTGATCCCTGGATGAGGAGCTAAGATTCCCACATGCCTCATAATGTGGCCAAAATAAAAACTAAAACAGTCTAAAATAAAGTATCTTCAATAAATGGATATGAAGTGTGCTGATATTCCCAACTCTAGTATGTTACCATATTGTTATTCTAGCCTCATTTCTTGCTTATTTGTAAATTCCCACTCCAGCAATGAGAAATTAGGATCCTGTTATCTGTCATCTATTTTCTTAATTGTTCAATTCCAGTGTTTATGAATAACAATATCAGAATTATTCATCTATACCTCTGTAGTAAACAACCTTTTGAAAAGAATACAGTGCTTATACACTGTTCCTTTGCCTTTGGTCTTATATACTCCACTCATTTCCAAATTTACTCAGGTTACCACCTTTCCTATATTGCCTTCAGTGAGATTGTACTAGTGTAAGATTCTTTTGTCACAATTTGCATGCTTTGCTAGGATTTGTCAAACATCCCAAGTGACTTTTTAATATTTGCATAAGCTAAGTTTCATTCTTTCTGCTATTAAAGTTCCATGTGTTTTAACAAATGCATAAGGTCTGTGTTCACTACAAAACACACAGAATAATTTCATTGCCCTAAAAAAATAAATGTGCTTTGCTAGTTTTCCCTCTCTCCTCTTTCTGAACCCATGACAAGCTCTGATCTTTGCACTATCTTTATGGTTTTATCTTTTCCACAATATTATGTAATTTGAATCATAAATAAGGTAGCTTTTCAGAGATTTCTTCATTTTGCTGTTCAGTCACACGTGAATTTTTGTGATCTCGTGGGCTGCACCATGCCAGGCTTCCCTGTCCTTCAACATCTGCTAAGGCTTGCTCAACCTTCTGTCCGTTGAGTCAGTGAAGCCATCCAACCATCTTATTCTCAGTCATCCCCTTCTAATCCTGCCTTCAATCTTTCCCAGCATCAGGGTATTTTCTAACAAGTCAGCTCTTCACATCAGGTAGCCAAAGTATTGGAGCTTCAGCATCAGTCCTTCCTATTCAGGACTATTGACTGGTTTGATCTCCTTGCAGTCTAAGGGACTCTGCAAGAATCTTCTCCAACACAACAGGTCAAATGCAGCAATTCAGTGCTCAGCTTTCTTTTTGGTCCAGTTCTCACATCCATACATGATTATGGGGAAAACCATAGCTTTGACTAGACAAACTTTGGTGGCAAAGTAATATCTCTGCTTTTCAATATGCTGTCTAGGTTGGTCATAGCTGTTCTTCCAAGCAGCAAGTGTCTTTCAATTTCATGGCTGCAGTCACCATCTGCAGTGATTTTGGAGCCCAAGGAAATAAAATCTGTCACTATTTCCATTATTTCCCCAACTATTTTCCATGAAGTGATGGGACTGGGTGCTATGATCTTTGTTTTTTGAATGTTGGGTTTTAGGTCAGATTTTTCTCTCTCCTCTTTCACTTTCATCAAGAGGCTCTTTAGTTCCTCTTCAGTTTCTGCCATTAGGGTGATGTCATCTGCATATCTGAGGTTACTAATATTTCTCTTGCAATCTTGATTCCAGCTTATGCTTCATCCAACCTGGCATTTCATATGATGTACCCTGCATATAAGTTAAATAAGCAGGGGGTGAAATATACGATTTTGACATGATCCTTTCCCAATTTGGAACAAGTCCATTGTTTCGTGTTTAGTTCTAACACTTATTTCTTGATCTGCATACAGATTTCTTAGGAGACAAGTCAGGTGGTCTGGCATTCCCATCTCTAAGAATTTTCCAGTTTATTTTGATCCACAGAATCAAAGGCTTTAGCATGGTCAATGAAGCAGAAGTAGAGGATTTTCTGGAACTTTCTTGCCTTTTCTATTATCCAACAGATGTTGACATTTTGGTCTCTGGTTCCTCTGCCTTGTCTAAATCCAGCTTCAACAATGGAGGGTCTCCATTCACATACTGTTGAAACATGCCTTAGCGAATTTTGAGCATTACTTTGTTAGTGGACATATGGAGTGTAGCACTTTCACAGCATTATCTTTTAGGATTTGAAATAGTTTAACAGGAATTCCATCACCTCCACTAGCTTTGTTCCAAGTGATACTTCCTAAGGCCCATCTGACGTCACATTCCAGGATGTCCAGGTCTAGGTGAGTGTGAGTGGTCACACCTTAGTGATTATCTGGGTTGTGAAGATCTTTTTTGTGCAGTTCTTCTGCGTATTCTTGCCACCTCTTCTTAAAATCTTCTGATTCCATTAGGTCCATACCATTTCTGTCCTTTATTGAGCCCATCTTTACATGAAATGTTCCCTTGGTAGCTCTAATTTTCTTGAAGAGATCTCTAGTCTTTCCCATTCTATTGTTTTCCTCTATTTCTTTGCAATGATCTCTGAGGAATGCTTTCTTATCTCTCATTGCTATTCTTTGGAACTCTGCATTCAAATGGGTATATCTTTCCTTTTCTCTTTTGCTGTTCTCTCTTCTTTTCACAGCTATTTGTAAGGCCTCCTCAGACAGCCATTTTTCCTTTTTGCATGTCTTTTTCTTGGGGATGGTCTTGCTCCCTGTCACCTGTATAATGTCACAAACCTCCTTCCATAGTTCATCAGGCACTCTATCAGATCTAGTCCCTTAAATCTATTTCTCACTTCCACTGTATAATCATAAGGGATTTGATTTAGGTCATACCCGAATGGCATAGTGGTTTTCCCCACTTTCTTCAATTTAAGTCTGAATTTGGCAATAAGGAGTTCATGATCTGAGCCACAGTCTTGAGCTCTGAGCTCAAGATCTGAGCTCTCAGTCTTGTTTTTGCTGGCCATCTAGAGCTTCTCCATCTTTGACTGCAAAGGATATAATCAATCTGATTTTGGTATTGACCATCTGTTGATGCCCATGTGTAGAGTTTTCTCTTGTGTTATTGGAAGAGGGTGTTTGCTATGACCAGTGTCTTCTCTTTGCAGAACTCTACTAGCCTTTGCCCTGCTTCATTTTGTACTCCAAGGCCAAATTTGCCTGTTACTCCAGGTGTTTCTTGACTTCCTACTTTTGCATTCCAGTCCCCTATAATGAAAAGGATATCTTTTCAGGTGTTAGTTCTAGAAGGCCTTGTGGGTCTTCATAGAACCATTCAGTTTCAGCTTCTTCAGCATTACTGGTCAGGGCATTGACTTGGTTTACCATGACATTGAATGGTTTGCCATCTCTGTTCGTGGAAACAAACAGAGATCTTTCTGTTGTTTTTGAGATTGCATCCAAATACTGCATTTCAGACTCTTTTGTTGACTACGATGACTACTCCTTTTCTTCTAAGGGATTCCTGTCCACAGTAGTAGTTAAAATGGTCATCTGAGTTAAATTCTCCCATTACAGTTCATCTTAGTTCGCTGATTCCTAGAATGTTGATTCTCACTCTTGTCATCTCCTGTTTGACCACTTCCAATTTGCTTTAATTCATGGACCTAACATTCCAGGTTCCTATGCAATATTGCTATTTATAGCATTGAACCATGCTTCTATCATGAGTCCCAGCCACAACTAGATGTTGTTTTTGTTTTGGCTCCATCCCTTCATTCTTTCTGCAGTTATTTCTCCACTGGTCTCCAGTAGCATATTGGGCACCTACCGAACTGGGGAGTTCACCTTTCAGTGTCCTATTTTTTGCCTTTTCATGCTGTTCATGGGGTTCTCAAGACAAGAATACTGATCTGGTTTGCCATTCCCTTCTCCAGTGGACCACATTCTGTCAGACCTCTCCACCATGACTCATCTGTCTTGGGTGGCCCCACATGGCATGGCTTAGTTTCACTGAGATAGACAAGGCTGTGGTCTGTGTGATTAGACTGGCTAGTTGTCTGTGATTGTGATTTCAGTATAAGATTCATACTATAATATGTACAGATAAGTACATATATATATATACATACAGATAAGTATCATACTAGATCAAAATTAGAAAAGGTCAGTTTTCAAAAAAAACCTGGAAAAGGTCGATTTTTATTCCAACCCCAAGAAAGGCAATGCCAAAGTGCTCAAACTACCGCACAATTGCACTCATCTCACATGCTAGTGAAGTAATGCTCAAAATTCTCCAAGCCAGGCTTCAGCAATATGTGAACTGTGAACTTCCAGATGTTCAAGCTGGTTTTAGAAAAGGCAGAGGAACCAGAGGTCAAATTGCCAACATCTGCTGAATCATGGAAAAAGGAAGAGAGTTCCAGAAGAACATCTATTTCTGCTTTATTGACTCTGCCAAAGTCTTTGACTGTGTGGAACACAGTAAACTGTGGAAAATTCTGAAAGAGGTAGGAATACCAGACCTCCTAACCTGCATCTTGAGAAACCTGTATGCAGGTCAGGAAGCAACAGTTAGAACTGGACATGGATTAATAGAATCATTCCAAATAGGAAAAGGAGTATGTCAAGGCTGTATACTGTTACCATGATTATTTAATTTATATGCAGAGTACATCATGAGAAATGCTGGGCTGCAGGAAGCACAAGCTGGAATCAAGTTTGCTGGAAGTATCAATAACCTCAGATATGCAGATGACACCACCCTTATGGCAGAAAGTAAAGAAGAACTAAAGAGCCTCTTGATGAAAGTGAAAGGGAGAGTGAAAAAGTTGCTTAAAGCTCAACATTCAGACAACGAAGATCATGGCATCTGGTGCCATCACTTCATGGCAAACACAGGGGATATACTGCAAACAGTGGCAGACTTTATTTTTTGGGGCTCCAAACTCACTGCACATGGTGATTGCAGCCATGAAATTGAAAGACACTTATTCCTTGGAAGGAAATTTATGACCAACCTAGACAACATATTGTAAATTAATTAACCTCCAATTAAAATAAATAAATTTATATTTTAAAGAAAGCAGAGACATCACTTTGCCAACAAAGGTCTGTCTAGCCAAGGCTATGGTTTTTCCAGTCGTCATGTATGGATGTGAGAGTTGGACTATAAAGAAAGCTGAGCACTGAAGAACTGACACTTTTGAATTGTGGTGTTGGAGAAGACTCTTGAGACTCCCTCGGACTGCAAGGAGATCCAACCAGCCCATCCAAAAGGAGCTAAGTCCTGGATGTTCACTTGAAGGACTGATGTTGAAGCTGAAACTCCAGTACTTTGGCCACCTGATGCGAAGAGCTGACTCATTTGAAAAAACCCTGATGCTGGGAAAGATTGAGGGCAGGAGGAAAGGGGCCGATGGAGGATGAAATGGTTGGATGGCATCACTGACACAATGTACATGGCTTTGAGTGAACTCCAGGAGTTGGTGATGGACAGGGAGGCCTGACGTGCTGTGATTCATGGGGTTGCAGAGTTGGATAAGACTGAGCGACTGAACTGATCCGAACTTTGGTAGCATGCTGTCATCTTCATATCTGAAGTTATTGACATTTCTCCCAGCAATCTCGATTACAATCTGTGTTTCATCCAACTCAGCATTTCTCATGATGTCTGCATTAGTTCAGTTCAGTTCAGTTGCTCAATCGTGTCTGACTCTTTGCGACCCCATGAATCGCGGCACACCAGTCCTCCCTGTCCATCACCAACTCCAGGAGTTCACTCAGACTCATGTCCATCGAGTCAGTGATGCCATCCAGCCATCTCATCCTCGGTCGTCCCCTTCTCCTCCTGCCCCCAATCCCTCCCAGCATCAAAGTCTTTTCCAATGAGTCTGTATAGAAGATAAATAAACAGGGTGACAATATACAGCCTTGATGTACTCCTTTCCCTATTTGGAACCAGTCGGTTGTTCCATATCCAGTTCAAACTGTTTCTTCCTGACCTGCATACAGATTTCTCAAGAAGAAGGTCAGGTGGAATTGTATTCCCTTCTCTTTAAGAGTTTTCCACAGTTTTTTCTGATCCACACTGTCAAAGGCTTTGACATAGTCAATAATGCTGAAGTAAACATTTTTCCAGAACTCTCTTGCATTTTTGATGATCCAATGGATGTTGCCAGTTTCATTTATTGTTCCTCTGCCTTTTCTAAATCCATCTTGGACATCTGGAAATGCACAGTTTACGTACTATTGAAGCCTGGCTTGGAGAATTTTGAGCATTACTGTACTAGTGTGTGAGATGAGTGCGACTGTGCGGTAGTTTGAGCGTTCTTTGGCATTGCCTTTCTTTGGGATTGGAATGAAAGCTGACCTTTTCCAGCCCTGTGGCCACTGCTGAGTTTTCCAAATTTGCTGGCATATTGAGTGCAGCACTTTCACAACATCATCTTTCAGGATTTTAAATAGGTCAACTGGAATTCCATCACTTCCACTAGCTTTGTTCATAGTGATGCTTCCTAAGGCCCAATTGATTTTGCATTCCAGGATGTCTGACTATAGGTGAGTGATTACATCATGGTGATTATCTGGGTTGTGAAGATCTTTTTTGGATAGTTCTTCTGTGTATTCTTGCTACCTCTTCTTAATATCTTCTGTTAGGTCCATACCATTTCTGTCCTTTATTGTGCCCATCTTTCCACAAAATGTTCCTTTGGTATCTCTAACTTTCTTGAAGGGATCTCTAGTCTTTGCCATTCTATTGTTTTCTCTATTTCTTTGCATTGATCACTGAGGAAAGGTTTCTTATCTCTCCTTGCTATTCTTTGGAACTCTACTTCAAATGGGTATCTCTCTCCTTTTCTCCTTTGCCTTTTGCTTCTTTTCTCTTCACAGCTATTTGAAGGCCTCCTCAGACAATCATTTTGCCTTGTTGCATTTCTTTTTCTTGGGGATGATCTTGATCCCAGCCTGCTGTACAATGTCATGAACCTCCATCTGTAGTTTTTCAAGCACTCTCTCTCTCAGATCTAATCCCTTGAATCTATTTCTCACTTCCACTGTATAATCATAAGGGATTTGATTTAGGTCATAACTAAATGGTCTAATGGTTTTCCTTACTTGCCTCAGTTTAAGTCTGAATATGGTGATAAGGCATTCATGATCTGACCCTTATGGCAGAAAGTGAAGAAGAACTGAAGAGCCTCTTGATGAAAGTGAAAGAGGAGAGTGAAAAAGTTGGCTTAAACTCAACCTTTAAAAAACTAAGATCATGGCATCTGGTCCCATCACTTCATGGCAAATAGATGGGGAAACAATAGAAACCGTGACAGACTTTATTTTCTTGGGCTCCAAAATTACTGCAGATGGTGACTACAGCCATGAAATTAAATGACACTTGATCCTTGGGAGAAAAGCTATGACCAATCTAGATAGCATATTCAAAAGCAGAGACATTATTTTGCCAACATTGGTCTCTCTGCAACTTGTTTGCTAGAGACACAACCCCTCAGTTATTATCTTAGAACATCTTTATTTCTCCTTTATTGCACTTTTGAAGTATATTTTTAGTAGGTATAGAATTCTGGGTTGATGCATTTTTTTTCTTTCAAAAATTTAAATATTTCACTCTCTACTTGTTTGCATGCTCTGTGATGAGAAGTTTTGATGTAGCTCTTATTTTTGTCCCTCTGTAGGTAAGGTGTTTCTCACCCCCTGGAATTCCTTCAAGATTTGCCCTTTGTCTTTGGGTTGGTTTTCTGTAATTCAAATATGGTTTGATGTAATTTTTTTTCAATATCCATTTGTCTGAATGTTCTCTAAGCTTCCTTGGTCTATGATTTTGTATGTCATTTTTAGAAAATTTTCAGTTCTTACTACCTCCAGTATTTCTTCCACCTCTTCCACTATTTATTTATCATATTATTTCTGTCACTTTGAATTTTGGTTTGAGAATTTTCTATTGACATATCTTAAAACTTGATGATTATTTCTTCAGTCATATCCAACCTACTGATGTACCCATCCAATGCATTCTTTAGTGCTGATTCTAACATTTAATTTTAATTTTTTTTCTGCCCATCCATCTTTGCATGCTGTCTTTCTTTTTATTTTATTATTTATTTTTTTTTTACTTTATAACTTTTTTCCATTAGAAATTTTAACATATTTAAATAAATTAATCATAGTTATTTTACAATCCCTATTTGATAATTCCAAAATTGTCAGCTTCTAACACTTCCTTTTTCTCTTTACACTGTCTTTTTTTTTAATAACATTTAACCTGCTTGTTATTTTGTTGCAAGCCAGGTGTTCTATCAGGTAATGAAACCTGAGACACATGGGCATTTATGTGAGGTTTACATTAACCTTGTTTGGAATTTGCTTGTGTTTAATGTTTGCTGTAGCTGAAGGTACCAGAGGCTTCAGACTCCTTCAGTGTCCTTGTTTTCCCCCTTGGCTTCAGACCCACTAAGATATAAATCTAAGTAGGTTATATTTTACATTTACTTCAGATATAAACCACTGTTATTGCATGGATCCTGTTATGTCATGATGGTAAAGTTCGGGAGAAGTGAAAAAGTTTTCAGGTATCTTTTAATGGGCTTGAATTACTGTGTTGTGACTTTCAGAAGCGTTTCTCAGCATTTTTCACCACCTAGGTGAAGCATGAAATTAGAGGGGGCTTGAGTTGGCTAGTTGCTCATCTTCCACAGTGGATGAGGTTCTGATAAAGTCTTTTCCTTTGAAGAGTAAGCTTTTGTTTTGGAGAATATTCTGGGCATCTTTCAAAATGGCTGTTTTTGCCCTCTCTTGCCAGAAGGGCAAAGCAATTTTTCTTGACTCTTTAACATTAAGAACTTGTGAGATTTATAGAGGTAAAAACCCATGAAAGGGAGCGTTGTATGATTCTGACCTGGCACAGAAGCTGCTGGATTCGTATACTGTAAAAACACTTGATGAATTACAAAGGCTGAATGTGTAGTAGCTTGAGGGAGTGCGACTCCTCAACCTAATTTATGCTTCTTAAGACTGAAGGAAAGGAACGATAGTTTGAATGGATTTATCATCCTAGCTCAAAGAATATATCAGAGTGCTAGGAACATTGAAGATGCATGTAAATACATGTATCTGCACATACTGTGCTTCCAATCACTAAGCACCAAGATTTAAAAATTTACAGTAATTTGTTGATCTGCATAATCTAGAGATAGGTATATACTGTAGAATTGTTCTGCTGGGATTTCACAGTGGAAAAACCAGTTAGATTGAGAAAACTTGTTTCCAGTAGTCTCAATGCATTTCTCGTTGAGAAGAAATGAAGTATTGGTGGTCATACAGACACCCAGTGTTTTGGGTCAAGGCAACTGACAGATGTATTCAGGAATCTCAGTCAAACATTTAACAAGAAGGTGATACTAGTTGTCAGGGGAAAAGAGAAGAGTCCATGTGAATAGAGTGGGAGAATTTCAAGGAGAAAGTTCATAAAGAGAATACTATAGACTGAGAAACTCTGAGGCAGTTATATACTATAAGAAGTTGGAGATTAGAGACAGGAGATTTTTATTCTGGATGTCTTTGACTATATCAACACATGCAGTCTGTTCCACATGAGTATCTGGCCTATATTTGGCTTACAAAAAGAAGTAGAAAGATTAAAAAAAAAATTTTGCCTGCATGTGGCATAGTAAAATAAATAAGCACAAATAAAAACATGTCCTATGAAATATTTTAAATCAAAAAGTATGGAAAAATACATTTTAAGAACACCTGCAGCTTTTATCAAGATATTAAAATACCAGATTCTCACAGAAATTTTAAATGTTAAAAATAGATTTCAAAATGTTTATAATAATACAGTTGCCCCTAGAGTTTCTATAATAATCCATCAGATGAACAATCACTTGAAGAAACATCATTATCTATCATCATGGAAAACCATGTTAAGTTGTATTATAACCAG
>SJYF01000047.1:4802580-4813455 GCA_006410515.1 Procapra przewalskii
AACATACCCAAACTTATGGAACAAAGCAGAATCAGGATTAAGAGGAAATTTTATAGCTATAAATGTCTATAGACATTAGATCAAGAAAAAAAGAGTGAGGATTCAAACACAATTCGAAAAGAAAGAAGAGACATTACTATTAATACCACAGAAATACAAAAACGCATGAGAGACTACTATGAAAAAGTTGTATACCAAACAATTGGATAATCTAGAAGGAACAGGTGTATTGTAGATATATAAAACCTACCAATACTGAATGATGAAGGAATTGATTATTGAAACAGATAAATTATGAGTAAGGACACTGAATCAGTAATCAAATATAGCCCAACAAACAAAAGCCCAGGACCAAATGCTTTCCCTGTGAATTCTAGTGAAATTTTAAAGAATTTATGCCAATTCTTCTCAAACTCTTCCAGGAAATTGCAAAGAGGAAAGATTCTCAAACTCATTTTATGAGACCAGTATTACTGTAATATCAAAGCCAGAGAAAGACTTCAAGAAAGAAAATGATAAGCCAATATTCCAGATAAATATAGATGCAAATCTTTTTAAGACGATAGTAACAAACCACATTTGACAGTATATTAAAAAATATCATACACCATCATCAAGTGGCATTTATCCCTGGGATGCAAGGGTGGTTCAACATAAACAAATTGATAAACGTTATACATCATGTTAATGGAATGAAAGATAAAAATTACATGATCATCTCACTGAAAGTGAAAGTGGAAATCATTCAGCCGTGTCCTACTCTTTACAGCTCTGTGAACTGTAGCCTGCCAGGTTCCTTTGTCTATGGAATTCTCCAGGCAGTTCTACTGGAGTGGGTAGCCATTGCTTTCTCTAAGGGATCTTCCCAAACCAGGGACCAAACCAAGGTCTCTGGTATTGCAGATGGATTCTTTACCATCTGGGCCATAAGGGAAGCCCAAGAATACTGGAGAGGCTAACCTATCCCTTCTCCAGGAGATCTTCTCGACCCAGGAATTGAACCAGGGTCTCTTACATTGCAGGAGGATTATTTACCAGCTGAGCTACCAGGAAAACGATCATTTCATTAGATGCAGAAATTCTGAAAATATTCAACATCCTTCCAAAATAAAAGTTATCAATAAATTGTGTCTTGAAGGAATGTACCTCAACATATTAAATTTATATCTTGCAAGCGCATATTAACATTATAGTAGTTAAACGGTGAAAGCTTTCCTGCTAAAATTAGAAAGAAGAAAATGATGCCCATTTCCAGCACTCATTTTTACTTAGTACTAGAAGTTTTAGCCCTAGTAAGTAGGCAAGAAAGAGAAATAAAAGGCACTGAATAAAAAAAATTAAAGTTATTAGTATTTGCAAGTGCTATGATCTTATGTACAGAGAACCTTAGATTCCATTTTAAAAAGTCTTAGAACTAATAAATAAATTCAGTACAGTTGCAAGATCAAAATTGAACATGCATAAGTTTGTTCTCTAAGTCTGTCAGACTGTTTCTATTTTGTAAATAAGTTCATTTGTATCATTTCTTTTTAGATTACACATATAAAGGATGTCATATGATATTTTTCCTACTCTGACTTATTTCAGATTGTCAGTATGACAATATCTAGGTTCATGCATGTTGATGTAAATAGCGTTATTTCATTCTTTTTAATGACTGAGTAATATTCCATTATATGTATGTTCCATATCTTCTTTACCCATTTTTCTGCCACTGGATATTTAACTTATTTCTATGTCTGGTCTATTGTAAACAGTGTTGTGATGAACAGTGGGGTGCCTGTATCTTTTTAGATCTATGCCCAGGAGTGGGATTGCAGGATCATTTGATAACTTTATTTCTAGTTTTTAAAGGAACTTTCATTCTGTGCTTCATAGTAACTGTACCAATTTACATTCCCACCAACAGCATAGGAGGGTTCCCTTCTCTCCATACCCTCTTCAGCATTTATTGTCTGTGGATTTTTTTATGATGGCAGTTCTGACTGCTGTCAGGTGATAACTCACTGTAGTTTTGATTTGCATTTCTCTAATAATTAGCAATGTAGAACATATTTTCATGTGCCTTTTGGCCATCTGTATGTGCTCTTATGGTTACTGAGGAAGAAGGATGGGGGAAAGGTATAGTTAGGGAGTTTGGAATGGAAATACACACTCCGCCCTATTTAAAATGAACCTGAAACTATTACGGCATTGTTCTTAATCGCTCATACCCCAATATAAAATAAAATGTATAATGACTTCAGGGTAAGAATGTCCCACAGAGACTGAGCCAGAACTGTTTGAGTATCTCCTTGGAGGTACAGATCAGCAGTGGCCTGCTGCAGGGACAGGGGCTCTGGGTACAGCAGACCTAGGTATGGCATAAGCCCTCTTGGGGGAGGCCGCCATTAACCCCACCATAGAGCTGCCAGAACTTACACAAGACTGGGGAAACAGACTATTGGAGGGCACAAGCAAAACCCTGTGTGTACCAGGACCCAGGAGAAAGGAGCAGTGACCCCAGAAGAGACTGACCCAGACTTGCCCATGAGTGTCCAGAGGTCTCTGACTGAGGTGTGGGTTGGCAGTGGCCTGCTACAGGGCTGGGGGCACTGAGTGCAGCACTGCCTGAATAGGACCTTCTGAAAGAGGTCCCCATTATCTTCATTATCTCCACCATAGTTTGGCTTCAGGTCAAATAATAGGGAGGGAACACAGCCCTGCCCATTAACAGAAAATTTGATTAAAGATTTATCCCAGGAGTCAGTTCTTCATATCAGGTGGGCAAAGTATTGGAGTTTCAGCTGTAGCATCACTCCTTCCAATGAATATTCAGGACTGATTTCCTTTAGGATTAACTGTTCGGATCTCTTAGCAGTCCAAGGGGTCCTCAAGAGTCTTCTCCAACACCACAGTTCAAAAGCATTAATTCTTTGGTGCTCAGCTTTCTTCATAGTCCAACTCTCACATCCATACATGACTACTGGAAAAGCCATAGCCTTGACTAGATGCACCTTTGTTGGCAAAGTTCTGTCTCTGCTTTTTAATATGCTGTCTCAGTTGGTCATAACTTTTCTTCCAAGGAGCAAGCATCTTTTAATTTTATGGCTGCAAGTCACCATCCACAGTGATCTTGAGGGCATTATGGTCAGTGAAATATGCTAAAGAAAGTATCATTTATATGTGGAATCTAAAACAAATAAAAATGTAACACTTGCAGTCATAGAAACAGACAGTAGAATGGTGGTTGCCAGGAGATGGGCTCTGGGGGAAGTGGAGAAACATTGGTAAAAGGGTACAGACTTTTTCTTATAAGATAATAAAAACCTTGAATAGCCAAAGCAATCTTGAGAAAAAAGAATGGAACTGGAGGAATCAACCTGCTTGACTTCAGACAATACTACAAAGCTACAGTCATCAAGACAGTATGGTACTGGCACAAAGACAGAAATATAGATCAATGGAGCAAAATAGAAAGCCGAGAGATAAATCCAGGGATCTATGGACACCTTATCTTTGACAAAGGAGGCAAGAATATACAACAGAGAAAAGACAATCTCTTTAACAAGTGGTGCTGGAAAACTGGTCAACTACTTGTAAAAGAATGAAACTAGAACACTTTCTAACACCATACACAAAAATAAACTCAAAATGGATTAAAGATCTAAATATAAGACCAGAAACTATAAAACTCCTAGAGGAAAACATAGGCAAAACACTCTGTGACATAAATCACAACAGGATCCTCTATGACCCACCTCCCAGAGTAATGGAAATAGAAGCAAAAATAAATAAATGAGACCTAATTAAAATTAAAAGCTTCTGCACAACAAAGGAAACTATAAACAAGGTGAAAAGACAGCCTTCAGAATAGGAGAAAATAAAAACAAACGAAGCAATGGACAAAGAATTAATCTCAAAAATATACAAGTAACTTATGCACCTCAATCCCAGAAAAATAAACGACCCAGTCAAAACATGGGCCAAAGAACTAAACACATTTCTCCAAAGAAGACATGCAGATGGCTAACAAACACATGAAAAGATGCTCAACATCACTCATTATCAGAGAAATGCAAATCAAAACCACAGTGAGGTACCATTTCATGCCGGTCAGAATGGCTGCTATCCAAAAATCTACAAACAATAAATGCTGGAGAGGGTGTGGAGAAAAGGGAAACCTCTTACACTGTTGGTGGGAATGCAAACTAATACAGCCACTATGGAGAACAGTGTGGAGATTCCTTAAAAAAAAAAAAAAAAAACTGGAAATAGAACTGCGTTATGACCCAGCAATCCCATTGTTGGGCATACACACTAAGGAAACCAGAATTGAAAGAGACACGTGTACCCCAGTGTTCATTGCATCACTGTTTATAATAGCCAGGACATGGAAGCAACCTAGATGTCCATCAACAGACAAATGGATAAGAAAGCAGTGGTACATATACACAATGGAATATTACTCAGCCATTAAAAAGAATACATTTGAATCAGTTCTAATGAGGTGGATGAAACTGGAGCCTATTATACAGAGTGAAGTAAGCCAGAAAGAAAAACACCAGTACAGTATACTAATGCATATATATCAAATTTAGAAAGATGGTAATGATAACCTTATACATGAGACAGCAAAAGAGACACAGATGTACAGAACAGTCTTTTGGACTCTGTGGGAGAAGGCAAGGGTGAGAGGATCTGAGAGAATAGCATTGAAACATGTATATTATCATATGTGAACTAGATTGCCAGTACAGGTTTGATGCATGAGACAGGGTGCTCAGGGGTGGTGCACTGAGATGACACAGAGGGATGAGATGGGGAGAGAGGTGGGAGGGGAGTTCAGGATGGGGAACACATGTAAACCCAAGGCTGATTCATGTCAATGTATAGCAAAAACCACTACAATATTGTAAAGTAATTAGACTCCAATTAAAATAAATAAATTTTTAAAAAGATTAATAAGGTATAAGTATGCACATCTGATGTTTAACATGGTGACTATAGTAAGGTTTCCCTGGTGGCTCAGACAGTAAAGAATCTGCCTGCAATGCAGAAGACTCAGGTTTGATCCCTGCGTCAGGAAGATCCCCTGGAGAAGGCAATGGCTACCCACTCCAGTATTCTTGCCTGGTGAATTTCATGGACAGAGAAGTCTCAAGGGTTACAGTCTAAGGAGTTGCAAAGATTCGGATATGACTGAGTGACTAACTTTCACACACATCTGATATATAACATGGTGACAACAGTATAAAATATTCTATAACTGTAATTTGCTGTGAGAGTAGAACTTACATGTTCTCACCAGAAAAAAAAAAATGTAAATACATAATATGATGATGCTTAACTGAATTTTGGGAAGTTTTAAACTATCTTATTGTTATTTTGGGGTTTCCCTAGTAGTTCAGATGGTGAAGAATCTGCCTGTAGTGTGGGAGACCTGGCTTCTGTCCCTGGGTTGGGAAGATCCCATCGAGAATGAAATGGCAATCCACTTCAGTATTCTTGCTTGGAGAATTCCATGGAGTTCAAGGGCTCACAAAGGGTCAGACACAACTGAGCAACTAACACACATAGTTATGTTTGTCAATTATAATTCAGTAAATCTCAAAAAATATTTGCTATTGAAAATTTTAATACAATTATAACCATTCTCTATATCTTACTAATAATGTTCAACATATAAAATTAAATTTGGTATTATGATTTATTGATGTAAAATAATTTCCTCACAAAAGCTGAGCATGAAGCATTAATGCTCAGATAAGGGAAAGGTGAGGAAGCAGTTGCTCAATATGAAGGTTTATTTGAATAGAGTAATAAGTAAATTGTATTTACACCAAAAGAAATGGAAATTACACCCAGAAGCACTGTATGGGGCTAAAGATTGAAACTGCTTAGCTTGATACCTTCCTTGGCAAAAAGTGGCAGCAACACCCAAAAGTAAAGGCCTAATCGTATGCCATTCTTAGGTGATAAATACCTGGATGCAGGAATGTAGCAGAGTTGTATGAATGTTGCTTCCTAAAGGAAATAAGCTGGCCTACCCAGCCTCTGAATGTATTAAGGTTGAGAAACTGATCTTTTGATACATTTTAAATGTAAGTAGAGTGTCTGCAGTCTTACCAGGCATTCAAAGAATGGACAAGATATTCCTAAGAATTTACATCAGTTTTAGTGGCATTACTAATAATATGTTTAAGTCTCAGCTTGTTTTTTGTAAGAAACATGGGTGAATTTGGTAATGAAGTTGGTCAGTCGTGTCTGACTCTTTGCGGACTGTAGCCTACCAGGCTCCTCAGTTCATGGAATTTTCCAGGCAAGAGTACTGGAGTGGGTTGCCATTTCCTTCTCCAGAGGATATTCCCAACTGAGGGATCAAACTTGGGTCTCCTGCACTGCAAGCAGATGCTTTACCATCTGAGTGATGTCCAAATCTTTGTGACCCCATGGACTGCAGCCAGGCTCCTCTGTCCATTGAATCCACCAGGCTCAAGAATACTGAAGTGGGTAGCCATTCTTGCCTCCAGGGAATCTTCCCAACCCAGGGACAGAATTCAGGTCTTCCTGCACTATGAACAGATTCTTCACCATGGGAGCCAGCAGGGAACCTAATTAATAGTTAAACCTTTTAAGCATGTCAATCATTTCTCTTCTCTTTATAATGATCCTTAAGTAATTAGTTTCTGTGATTAAACTATTGATTAAATTAAATAATTAAATTATTACTGACAGGAACAATTTAGAAATATCAGATAAACATGTTTCTATGACAAAATGAGAGGTACAAGTAGACCTCATTGTTCTAAGGTAAACTCTCTTATGTAGCTTTTTTTTTTAAAAAAAAAGCATTTCTTTCTTACAATATAAACCAAAATAATATCACATGTAATCTTTGAAAATCAGTTTGTACGTTAGAGTTTGTCACTAAGATCATTATATTTGTCTTTTGACTTTATCTAGATTTCTCAATATATTCCAGATAAATTACTCCTTAATTCAAGATTAAATTCCTTAATAAATCCTCGTTAAATGCTAGTGCTTAACTGGAATACCTGATTTTATTCTTGTCAAAAACTTCAGAAAAGTATATTTCTTTCCTAAAGGAATTAAGTTACACTGAGGAATGTATTACCTTACTAATGTGTGAGATGAGTGCAATTGTGCGGTAGTTTGAGCATTCTTTCACATTCCTTTTCTTTGGGATTGGAATGAAAACTGACCTTTTCCAGTCCTGTGGTCACTGCTTAGTTTTCCAAATTTGCTGCTATATTGAGTGCAGCACTTTCAAAGCTTCATCTTTAAGGATTTGAAATAGCTCAACTGGAATTCCATCACCTCCACTAGCTTTTTCACAGTGATGTTCTCTAAGGCCCACTTGACTTCATATTCCAGGATGTCTGGCTCTAGGTGAGTGATCACACCATTGTGATTATCTTGGTCATGAAGATATTTTTGTACAGTTCTGGGTATTCTTGCCACCTCTTCTTAATATCTTCTGCTTCTGTTAGGTCCAGACCATTTCTGTCCTTTCTTGAGGCCATCTTTGCATAAAATGTTCCCTTGGTATCTCTAATTTTCTTGAAGAGAAAATTAGTCTTTCCCATTCTGTTCTTTTTCTCTATTTCTTTGCCTTGATCGCTGAGGAAGGCTTTCTCATCTCTTCTTGCTATTGTTTGGAACTCTGCATTCCGATGATTATATCGTCCCTTTTCTGCTTTGGTTTTCACTTCTCTTCTTTTCACAGCTATTTGTAAGGCCTCCCCAGACAGCCATTGTGCTTTTTTGCATTTCTTTTCCATGGGGATGGTCTTGACTGTCTCCTGTACAATGTCACGAACTTCCGTCCATAGTTCATCAGGCACTCTATCAGATCTAGTCCCTTAAATTTATTTCTCACTTCCACTGTGTAATCATAAGGAATTTGATTTAGGAGGAACCAGAGATCAGAGAGGAGAGTGAAAAAAGTTGGCTTAAAGCTCAACATTCAGAAAACGAAGATCATGGCATCTGGTCCCAACACTTCATGGGAAATAGATGGGGAAGCATTGGAAACAGTGTCAGACTTTATTTTTGGGGCTCGAAAATCACTGCAGATGGTGATTGCAGCCATGAAATTAAAAGATGCTTACTCTTTGGAAGAAAAGTTATGATCAACCTAGATAGCAAATTCAAAAGCAGAGACATTACTTTGCCAACAAAGGTCCATCTAGTTAAGGCTATGGTTTTTCCAGTGGTCATGTATGGATGCTAGAGTTGGTCTGTGAAGAAAGCTGAGCACTGAAGAATTGATGCTTTTGAACTGTGGTGTTGGAGAAGACTCTTGAGAGTCCCTTGGATTGCAAGGAGATTCAACGAGTCCATTCTGGAGATCAGCCCTGGGATTTCTTTGGAGGGAATGATGCTGAAGCTGAAACTCCAGTACTTTGGCCACCTCCTGCAAAGAGTTGACTCATTGGAAAAGACTCTGATGCTGGGAGGGATTGGGGGCAGGAGGAGAAGAGAATGACAGAGGATAAGATTGCTGGATGGCATCACTGACTCTATGGACGTGAGTCTGAGTGAACTCCAGGAGTTGGTGATGGACAGGGAGTCTTGGTGTGCTGCGATTCATGGGGTGGCAAAGAGTCAGACACGACTGAGCGAGGACTGAACTGAACTGAGGAATGTATATTCATTTAAGAATTTTAATTCTGTGATGCAAAAATAACATTTCAATCTCTATATAATACAGGCCAAATAATCTGAACACAGACCCTGGTAATGCAGCCACCTTGATGAATAAATTCATGGAATTATTCTATTGGACTTTTAAGTAGTTCTCTAGCTCAATAAAACCCTAATCATACTGTATACTCTCTATAGCCCAAACCAGAGCCCTGCTGAACTTATTATGAGCAGTTATCTGAGCTTTTGTCATCAGCAGTTATCTGAGCTTTTGTCATCAGCAGTATCAGATAGGTGATGCATGAAAAGAACAGTGACTAGTGATACCCATGACCTTGAGGTTTAGATTAGCTATCAATTGCCATATAAGTTTAGTCTATGCTTTTTTTTAGATGTTACACCAACTGCATTGCTTCATTCATTAAAATTTATCATTCATTATAGTACATTTATCCCAAGATGACTAGGTTTATGTGAAACTTTAACACTCTCCCACATACTTTCTATCATTTTTATGAGTACTGATTAAATTTGAATTTTTAATGTTATGGTATTTTCTAAGCATTAAATAATCTAAAATATATTACTTCATGTTATGAGCATATCATGCAGAACAATGTGTTGTATGACTGATTAGTACTTTTTCACAGGAACATTGTGACTTAACTAATATTTAGGCATTTTTGCCTAATGATATGGAAAAAAAGATTATAGGCACAAATAAATATAAGCAGTTTTTAAATACTTGGTACAGATTCTAAGGGAGTTTCCCTAGTGGCTCAAATGGCAAAGGACCCATCAAACCTGGGTTCTATCCCTGGTTCACAAAGATCCTCTGGAAAACAAATAGCTACCCACTACAGTATTTTTGCCTGGGAAGTCCCATGGACTGTAGCCTTCCAGGCTCCTCTGTCCATGCCACAACCAAAGTGACTAAGCATGCATTGATTCTAAATAGGCTTAGTACAGTCTCTTTTTAGCAAGTGATAGACAATTATAGTATTTTTCTAATAGATAAGTTCAACAAGATGAGGCAGATTTATATAAAAAAATCTTTTAAGCAGTCAGAATTTTAGGAATCCCACTTTATCATAATAAAAGAATATAAATCTCCCAGATAAAGCTTGTGTTTTGATTGTCTTGTTTATAGAGAGGGAGAAGAGAAGGGGGAGAAGAGGGAGGGATGAGGAAAGGAAAAAAGGAAAGAAGGGTGAAAGAGGAACAGAAGGAAACATAAATCAAGAGGAAAAGCTGGGGAAAATGGACTAGTTAAGAGTAGACAGTTTTTAATACACAGTTAATAACTGAGAATTCTGATTTTCCAGTGTCATTGTAAGTTCGTTGGAATACCACCATCTGAGAGATTTGAATCAAAAGGCTTCTAATATCACAATGTGGCATTCTTAGAGACAAAAAAAAAATGGAAACAATGCAGAATTCTTACAGAGTAAACAGTTTCACATTCTGTTGTTCCTTTTACTTTTGCCTATTTTTGTATGGAAATTAACTCCAACAAACTGAAGCTAGGTCTAGAAGGGATCTGGGAACATCATATCAGTTCAGTTTAGTTCAGTCGCTCAGTCATGTCCAACTCTTTGCGACCCCATGAATCGCAGCACACCAGGCCTCTCTGTCCATCACCATCTCTTGGAGTTCACTCACTCACGTCCATCGAGTCCGTGATTCCATCCAGCCATCTCATCCTCTGTCGTCCCCTTCTCCTCCTGCCCCCAATCCCTCCCAGCATGAGAGTCTTTTCCAATGAGTCAACTCTTTGCATGAGGTGGCCAAAGTACTGGAGTTTCAGCTTTAGCATCATTCCTTCCAAAGAAATCCCAGGGTTGATCTCCTTCAGAATGGACTGATTGATTCTCCTTGCAGTAAGTATATCAGAACCTGATAAATTCACACAAAGTTCAGCTTTACAGTGAGGCTGTGTTTAATCAGTGCTTCCTAAGTCAAGGAGCTATTTCATTGCAATGTATTCCATTTTGGTTAAAAATATATTATATATAAAAGAAAAACCATTGTTTATTATGATGATGCATTAACATTTTTTAAAATGTTACTTTCTAGTTTATTTTTCTCTCAATGAATTGCTGTTGAATTTTGTGTCTAGAAAGGTGTCACTGCATTTAGGTGGGAAATTTGTTATCTACATGGAATGACTCTTCTTTTCAAACACCATATTTTTTACACCTTATACATAACAAACATCTGAAAGTT
>SJYF01000047.1:4820579-4835843 GCA_006410515.1 Procapra przewalskii
GCAATTTTTTAAGGAATCTCCACACTGTTTTCCATAGTGGCTGTACTAGTTTGCATTCCCACCAGCAGTGTAAGAGGGTTCCTTTTTCTCCACACCCTCTCCAGCATTTATTTAAAAAGCCTCTTGATGAAAGTGAAAGTGGAGAGTGAAAAAGCTGGCTTAAAGCTCAACATACAGAAAATGAAGATCATGGCATCTGGTCCCATCACTTCATGGGAAATAGATGGGGAAACAGTGGAAACAGTGTCAGACTTTCTTTTTGGGGGTTCCAAAATCACTGCAGATTGTGATTGCAGCCATGGAATTAGAAGACGCTTATTCCTTGGAAGGAAAGTTATGACCAACCTAGATAGAATATTCAAAAGCAGAGACATTACTTTGCTGACTAAGGTCTGTCTAGTCAAGGCTATGGTTTTTCCTGTGGTCATGTATGGATGTGAGAGTCCGACTGTGAAGAAGGCTGAGTGCCAAAGAATTGATGTTTTTGAACTGTGGTGTTGGAGAAGACTCTTGCGAGTCCCTTGGATTGCAAGGAGATCCAACGAGTCCATTCTGAAGGAGATCAACCCTGGGATTTCTTTGGAAGAAATGATGCTAAAGCTGAAACTCCAGTACTTTGGCCACCTCATGCGAAGAGTTGACTCATTGAAAAACACTTTGATGCTGGGAGGGATTAGAGGCAGGAGAAGAAGGGGATGACAGAGGATGAGATGGCTGGATGGCATCACTGACTCGATGGACATGAGTTTGGATGAACTCCGAGCATTGGTGATGGACAGAGAGGCCTGGCATGCTGCAATTCATGGGGTTGCAAAGAGTTGGACACGACTGAGCGACTGAACAGAACTGAACTGAATACATCTGCTCAAATGTTAGGAGACAAAAAATAAATAACAACAAAAAAAGTTCAGATACTGGCAAGTACATTGTTTAACTTTAGAGTAGGATTTTATGACAGAAAAAAACTATAAAGCAATTCATTTCAGTGTTGAAAGAAAGTTTCATTTAAACTAAAACTTTAATTATTCGAAAGTAAGCAATATGAAATCAGTGGACAGAGCATGTCAAGTAAACGTTATCTCAGACTTTAAGAAGTTGGTTTTCTAGCAGAAGAGCCAGCTATAGAACTAGGCAGTAGTTAGTTCAAAAATTCTAAGTAAGGACAACTTTGAGGTCACTGAGATTTATTAAGGACAATTTGGGTGAAATACACTGACCTGCAGGGAGAGTAGTAGAAGAGATTGTCTGAGATCAAACTGTGTAGGACTTCCAGGGTATTAGGGGTAGGAGTGCTATTTAATATAGTGAAACATATACCGTGATTACCTTAATCTTATTTTTAAAAATCTGTCTATTTGTGATGTGAAGTTGAATAGCAACGTGGATAAGAGTGGAGGCAGGAGACTTGCTAGGAGCCTTTTGTAGGACGTGGTGGTTACTGTAGTGGTACAAGAGGAAGAAATGCTGAGTTGAACCAACACAGGGCTTCCCTGGTAGCTCAGCTGGTACATAAACAATCCACCTGTAATACAGGAAACCCTGGTTTGATTCCTGGCTCAGGAAGTTCCCCTGGAGAAAGGATAGGATACCCATATAGGGCATGTTCAAGAGGCAGAGTTACCTTTGTATTGAAGGGAAATAGAAGTGATGGTAGGGTTGAGGAAAGGAGATAATGTGGAAACCTGGGAGGTAATAAGTAGTCTTTTTGAGATGAATCCAGATTTCTATTTACCATGTTTTTGGAAATGGTTGTGATAAGGCTACTAATGCACTTTTAAATTTTAAATCCAATTGAGAATTCTCAATCCTTTTCTCCCTGGGCCCCTATGTAGCTTTTGGCACATAAAATCAGTTTATTCTTTGGTTTTGTTTCTCTACTATTTATCTCATTTTCCTTTATGGATCTTCTGCTGCTGCTCATCCCTTAAATGTTGTGCTTCTTTCCTCTAGAGTCTCTTCATTATTCAGTCCACAATGTCTTCTAAATATCAGTGCTGACAACTCCCCATCTGTATTCCCAACACAGATATAATTCTCCCAGCAGCCATATATATATATATATATATATATATATATATATATGTAACTTCCTGCTAAACATCAGTGACTTGAAGTGCTAGAGGCATTGCAATATGTCCAAACTCAAATTCCATTTTTTTCCTACATTCAAATAATGTTCTTTCCCTTTAGTTCTCTATCATAGGAGTTACCCACCATCCACATGGGATTGGGTAGTAAATTGAATCACTGGCCTCAGTTCTTCATTTTCTTGGATCGGTGTCGTATACACACACCCTTGCCTTAACTCCATGGTGGATGCAGTTGTTTGACCACTTCTTGACTTCACACTCCACCACATGACTTTGTTGGGCCAATGCAATGTTGGTATACGTGACACAAAGGCTTAAAAGGCCATTGAGCTGACTTTCTGCTTTTTGTAATAAGAAAATGATTTATGTAGGTGTTAGTCTATGGAAGATGAGAGACATGTGAAGTAGATTGGATGATTGGATCCAACCTAACATTTAGAGTCAAGTCCAGTTGTGCTCAAGCTACAGCTTTTGGTGTATAAGCAAGAAACCATTGTGTACTGTTATCCACCAGAGAGGTTTAGTGGTTGTTACTTGTCAATCATTGACTCATACAAGACACAAATGAGAGGCTGGCAGCCATCCTTGACTCTCCTTTCTCTGTTGACACTCACATGTAATAGTATCTAAATCTTACTGTTTTGTTTTCTCAGTGTCTCTTATAATTCACTCCCTTCTATGATCTCATATCCCTTAATATCCCTTGATTGGGCTTCTCCGTATTTTATTACTGATTTCCTTGGCTTTAGTTCAGTCCTTTTCCAGTTTATCGTCCTCATGTTTGGTAGAATAATCTTTCTTGAAAGGCAAACTGATCAAATCAGTCTGGTATTTAAAATCCTTCAAAGACCTCCCATAAATAAGCCATTCATATAAAATCTGAATTATTTAGCACACACTGATCCTCATAATCCAGCCTTCCCCTAACTCTCCACCCTTATTTTCTGCATTTATCTTTCATCCTTACCTTGAACTCCACTATTACCACACTCGTTTTCAGTTTAAAACTATCCCAGATCTCCCTCAAGTCTTTTTCACACCTACTCTCACTTCTATGCTTATTTTATCCCTACCATTCCTTCAATATTAACTAATGCTCTCTCCACCAAGTTTTTCCTGAGTTCCTCCATGAGTCTCCCCTTGCCATGTGATTAGGAACCCCATGTTGTGTGTGTATCCATGGTAATCAGTGGTCACTTGGAGCACACAGAATAACTGATTATTTTTTCTTCTTAAAACTTCAAATGAACCTTTTCTGTACTTTGTTAATGTGTTTACTTGCTAACCTTCTATGCAGCAGATAATTTTAAGGCCATGACTGATTCTTTTATCTCTTGTTCCACATTACCTGAAACTTCATAAACATAACTGAGAAAAAGAAAGAAAAGAGAGATATATTAATTAATTTTAGGAGAGAATTCTGGGACCCAGAAAATTTAATTTATAGTCTCATTGTTGTTCAACCAATAACTGATGAGAAGAAAGATCATCTTCTCCTTTAGTAGTAGATTTTTTTCTCTACCATGGTGACTTCTCAATAAACATTTCTAAAGGGTACTATGTAAATCATTAGGCTTCTGTTTTAAGAAAAAGTTGTTTGAAAGGGCATATTTTTTATCTTTAAAAAAATAGAACTTATCCTGAAAGTCTATCTATTGTAGTCTCTGTGGGAGACGAGTCAATAAACTTTGAAAAACATCAGTAAAAACAAGCCATGATTAAATAAAGAGTAAGTTGGTACTAGGAGAATCCTCTTGTAATACAAAAAACACATCCTCATTACCTTTACATATTGATAAAATTAAGTGATCAAACTTAAGTAACTTCAAAATTCCATCTCTACTTTATCCCTTTTAAGTCCTCTTTCCATTAGATTAAGCTTTGACAGTACATTCTACTCATTTGTTCACTTTTATTAATATTTTGTTGGTGTAAAACAGTTTTATGTTCATAGCAAAATTGAGAGGAAGGTACAGAGATTTCCCAGAAAGCCCTGGCCCCCACACATGCATAGCCTCATGTGTTATCAACATCCCCTACCCAAGTGGTACATTTATTGCAGCTGACGAACATTTGTTGACATACCATAATTACCCAAAGCCCATGGTTTACATTATTCTATTTTTTATTACTATTCTATTTCTATTCTGCTTTTAAAATAAATTGAGCCAAACTTTTAACTTCTGCATTCCTGTTTCTCTGTCATTTGTATTATACTTTCATGGATGAAAAATGTCATCTGCCATCTTTAATCAAAGGATGTAATGACATTCAGAGCATCAGTCACTGCAGCCACACCCAAATGTATACCCTGAGAGAATTCAACATGGAAAAAAGAAAAAGACAGGATACTGGCCCTAGACAGCTAGGAAACCCAGACCCTTGTATCTCCCCAAACTTAGAAAAGTGCTAAATTTATTATACTTAGATGTTTGTTTTTTTCTTTAATAATCTTTTGATGTTTTGACTACCTCTGTTCAGTTCAGTTCAGTTGCTCAGTCATGTCTGACTCTTTGCGACCCCATGAATCGCAGCATGTCAGGCCTCCCTGTCCATCACCAACTACTGTAGTTCACTCAGATTCATGTCCATCGAGTTAGTGATGCCATCCAGCCTCTGTCGTCCCCTTCTTCTTCTGCCTCCAATCCCTCCCAGCATCAGAGTATTTTCCAGTGAGTCAACTCTTCGCTTCATGTGGCCAAAGTACTGGAGTTTCAGCTTTAGCATCATTCCTTCCAAAGAAATCCCAGGGTTGCTCTCCTTCAGAATGGACTGGTTGGATCTCCTTGCAGTCCAAGGGACTCTCAAGAGTCTTCTCCAACACCACAGTTCAAAAACATCAATTCTTCCATGCTCAGCTTGCTTCACAGACAAACTCTCACATCCATATATGGCCACTGGAAAAACCTTGACAAAGTAATGACCTTTGTTGACAAAGTAATGTCTCTACTTTTGAAAATGCTATCTAGGTTGGTCATAACTTTTGACTACCTAGTTTGTTGCAAAAACTGTATATCCGAGCTCCTCCCTTACTTCTTTGGAACAGTCCCTTGGAGCTATTTGAGAAACTGTCTTTTGGATTTAAGCCTTCAGTTAGTCTGCTAAATAAAACAGATTTCTCAACTTTCAGACTGTGCGATTCGTTCAGCCAATACATTCCCTGAAATATCATCAGTCAGCAATGTTCCTAAAGCGTCTTATCTATGCTTGTACTTAAGTTTGTTTGGAGGCATACATTTATTTATGTGTGTTTACATGTTTGGTGGATCTGTGTCCTCTTGTATTCTCAGGTTCCTGGAAAGTAGAAATTATGTGTTCCTCTTTTTTTCTTTCCAGTGTTTCCACATCAGGCTTCATACATATAGATTCCTTCTCAATTAGCCATTAACTGAGAACCTTAGTCAGGTTAAACACTGAAGATTATGTAAGAAGAATGAACTGAAGGATTGAGGGAGTAAAATCCAGAAATCTTATACTGTATAAGTTAATAAGCTGAAACTAAAATTTTGGACTGCTTTCTCATGGTTCAATTCTGATTTGACTGTAAAGCAGTCTGCTCTATTAATTACTTTGAGAAATAGCTACTGTACTCTGTGAAATAGCCCAGAACTGTAAAATTGCATTAGTGTGAAACTATAATCATTTCCCTTGAAGTTACTTTAAGGAAATCCCTTTACTGTATCTCATGATAGGAGATACATGTAGGAAATGATTAAATAGGAGTGTCTCTTGACAGTCAAATGACATTTCAGTAATAATTAATTCTTTACACTTCACTTGTCAGGGCAGCTTTGTTTCTTCTGTAATATATTTGGGATTCTGACTCAGTGGTGTGGTGATGATGATGATAATGCAACCACCATACTGTGTTCTTTAGACCCTTATGTACTTACCACTTCCTTGGTCATTATCACGTTATCTCCTGATCTTTAACATGCTGTGAAAGGAGGAGTATATATTATTAATTTGTCAAATTAGAGCTTTACTTTTTTCCATAATTTGGTTTGCTTCTACAAAATTCTATTTTTTTTTCTTTTTTGGCAATTATTACATACTGGAGTGGCCACTGGGTAATAAAATAACTTGACATTATATTAGATTTTAAGAAATTGGTGATATAGCCAAAGAGATGGCCCAGAATAAGAAAACTAATTGTGATGAGAGACTATCTCAGAGTGAAGAGATGAGGGAAAACTTCATAGAAAAGGCAGCTTTGGAAGTGGACTGTAAAAGTCTAAATGTGGCCTAGATGTGGCATGAAGATAGAAGGCTGACAACATGGAATCCCATTGTTGCCAACTCATCTTCTCTTGTTATTTCACCCAGGGTAGTCCAATGAATACAATTTCTATCCAGAAATTATCAAAAGTCTCATGTTGTCATTTGCTTTATAAAAAAATGTAGGTGTTTTTTCCCTTGGGAAGACTATTTTACAATATTGATCATAGTTTCTTTAAAACAGAGGACTGACCTCAGAGGATGTCTGGCTCTAGTTGAGTGATCATAGCATCATGATTATCTGGGTCATGAAGATCTTTGTACAGTTCTTCTGTGTATTCTTGCCACCTCTTCTTAATATCTTCTGCTTCAGTTAGGTCCATACTATTTCTGTCCTTTATCGAGCCCATCTTTGCATGAAATGTTCCCTTTGTATCTCTAATTTTATTGAAGAGATCTCTAGTCTTTCCCATTCTGTTCTTTTCCTCTATTTCTTTGCATTGATGGCTGAGGTAGGCTTTCTTATCTCTTCTTGCTATTCTTTGGAACTCTGCATTCAGATGCTTATATCTTTCCTTTTCTCCTTTGCTTTTCGCTTCTCTTTTCACAGCTATTTGTAAGGCCTCCCCAGACAGTCATTTTGCTTTTTTGCATTTCTTTTCCATGGGTATGGTCTCCTGTACAATGTCATGAACCTCCATCCATAGTTCATCAGGCACTCTATCAGATCTAGTCCCTTAAATCTATTTCTCACTTCCGCTGTATAATCATAAGGGATTTGATTTAGGTCATACTGGAATGGTCTATGATTTCCCCTACTTTCTTCAATTTAAGTCTGAATTTGGTAATAAGGAGTTCATGATCTGAGCCACAGTCAGTTCCCAGTCTTGTTTTTGTGACTGTATAGAGCTTCTCCATCTTTGGCTGCAAAGAATATAATCAGTCTGATTTCAGTGTTGCCCATCTGGTGATGTCCATGTGTAAAGTCTTCTCTTATGTTGTTGGAAGAGGGTGTTTGCTATGACCAGTGCATTTTCTTAGGAAAACACTATTAGTCTTTGCCCTGCTTAATTCTGCATTCCAAGGCCAAATATGCCTGTTACTCCAGGTGTTTCTTGACTTCCTACTTTTGCATTCCAGTCCCCTATAATGAAAAGGACATCTTTTTTGGGGTGTTAGTTCTAAAAGGTCTTGTAGGTCTTTATATAACTGTTCAACTTCAGCTTCTTCAGCGTTACTGGTTGGGGCATAGACTTGGATTACTATGATATTGAATGGTTTGCCTTGGAAATGAACAGAGATCGTTCTGTCATTTTTGAGGTTGCTTCCAAGTACTGCATTTAGGTCTCTTCTGTTGACCATGATGGCTACTCCATTTCTTCTGAGGTATTCCTGCCCACAGTAGTAGATATTATTGTTCATATGAGTTAAATTCACCCATTCCAGTCCATTTTAGTTTGCTGATTCCTAGAATGTCGATGTTCACTCTTGCCATCTTTAGTTTGATCACTTCCAACTTGCCCAGATAATCATGATGGTGTGATCACACACCTAGAGCCAGACATCCTGGAATGTGAAGTCAAGTGGGCCTTAGAAAGCATCACTATGAACAAAGCTAGTGGAGGTGATGAAATTCCAGTTGAATTATTTCAAATCCTAAAAGATGATGCTGTGAAAGTGCTGCACTCAATATGCCAGCAAATTTGGAAAACTCAGCAGTGGCCACAGGGCTGGAAAAGGTCAGCTTTCATTCCAATCACAAAGAAAGGGAATGCCAAAGAATGCTCAAGCTACCACACAATTGCACTCATCTCACATGCTAGCAAAGTAATGCTCAAAATTCTCCAGGCCAGGCTTCAGCAATACGTGAACCATGAACTTCCAGATGTTCAAGCTGGATTTAGAAAAGTCAGAGGAACCCGAGATCAAATTGCCAACATCCACTGGATCATGGAAAAAGCAAGAGAGTTCCAGAAAAACATCTATTTCTGCTTTATTGACTATGCCAAAGCCTTTGACTATGTGGATCACAATAAACTGTGGAAAATTCTGAAAGAGATGGGAATACCAGACCTGACCTGCCTCTTGAGAAACCACTATACAGATCAGGAAGCAACAGTTAGAAGTGGACATGGAACAACAGACTGGTTCCAAATAGGAAAAGGAGTATGTCAAGGCTGTATATTGTCACCCTGCGTATTTAACTTATATGCAGAGTACATTATGAGAAACACTAGGCTGGATTAAGCACACGTGGGAATCAAGACTTCTGGGAGAAATATCAGTAACCTCAGATATGCAGATGACACCACCCTTATGGCAGAAAGTGAAGAGGAACTAAAAAGCCTCTTGATGAAAGTGAAAGAGGAGAGTGAAAAAGTTGGCTTAAAGCTCAATATTCAGAAAACTAAGATCATGGCATCTGGTCTCGTCACTTTATGGGAAATAGATGGGGAAACAGTGGAAACAGTGTCAGACTTTATTTTTTGGACTTCAAAATCGCTGCAGATGGTGATTGCAGCCGTGAAATTAAAAGATGCTTATTCCTTGGAAGGAAAGTTATGACAAACCTAGATAGCATATTGAAAAGCAGAGAATTACTTTGCCAATAAAGGTCCGGCTACTCAAGGCTATGGTTTTTCCAGTAGTCATGTATGGATGTGAGAGTTGGACTGTGAAGAAAGGCGAGTGCCGAAGAATTGATGCTTTTGAACTGTGCTGTTGGAGAAGACTCTTGAGAGTCCCTTCGACTGCAAGGAGATTCAACTGGTCCATTCTGAAGGAAATTAGCCCTGGGATTTCTTTGGAAGGAATGATACTAAAGCTGAAACTGCAATACTTTGGCCACCTGATGCAAAGAGTTCACTCACTGGAAAAGACTCTGATGCTGGGAGCGATTGGGGACAGGAGGAGAAGGGGATGACAGAGGATGAGATGGCTAGATTGCATCACGGACTCCATGGACATGAGTCTGAGTGAACTACAGGAATTGGTGATGGACAGGGAGGCCTGGCATGCTGCGTTTCATGGGATCGCAATGAGTCAGACACGACTGAGCGACTGAAGTGAACTGAACTGAACTGACCTCAGAATCTAGAAACAAATTTATAAAATTTGAAAAATCAGCGTAAAATGGGGCTTATACCATTCAACATTTATTTCTTTTCTGAAATATAGTTTTGGGATATGGAAAGGAAATAGATCAACATTTCCTCCTGTTTCCAGTTTATGCTGCTGCTGAGTCTCTTCAGTCAATCCGACTCTGTGCGACCCCAGAGACGTCAGCCCACAAGGCTCCCCCGTCCCTGGGATTCTCCAGGCAAGAACACTGAAGTGGGATGCCATTTCCTTCTCCATAGTGACACTCAATTTGCTGATTACCTGGAAGCACCAGACTCGTAACAGAACCCCTTGTCATCTTCACCTGACCCTAAGTCACTGAACTGATTATTGGTTTTCAGAATAAACAGGGAATTTTCAGCATCAATAACACTTTATACCTGCAGATATTTACTCACTAAATACAGTGAGTAAAAAGATAGTGAGTAAAGTGTATACTCACTATCTTTACACTCACTTGACTGTAGCTTCAATGCATGTGTGTTGTTGAGCAGTTGGTGTGTTTATCTTTTTGGTTTGGATAGTTGAGCTATTTCTCCATAGATCTTTCCATGTAAGGATTCTGAAGTTTCAATAGGAACTACATTCAATATTATTTAATAAGCAGTGTAGCAACGAGCCAATAATTTGTATCTTGTATTCTTAAATTACTTTTTAATACTCTGCCAGCATGTAATGATACTATGAGTCAGGGAAAAATTTAGTTCCTCTATGGAAATGGTTTCTTCTTCATATAATATATCCAGAAAATAGAGAATAATCTGCTTGTTTTTCTCAAATAGTGTTAGGTAGGTAGAACAGGGGAAAGGAGTCCAAAATGGCAGTGGCTACAAGACAAGGAAGGGAAAAGCCCACGAAAATGAAACAAAAGAAGGCCCCAGGACCTGAGTGAGGACCTCAGGTAAAATAAACAACACTCCTGGCTGGCCCAATTTACACAGGACAGGCCCAGGGAGAGAGAGACATATAAACAGAGGAGCCAAAGCCAGCTCTCTCTCTCTCCTGCACGCTGGGGAGCTCTTCTCCTCGCGTCTTTAGATCGACGTGCCCTCACGCCTTGAGGATGGATTTTCCTGCTATCTCCTAAACAAAATGGAGCTGTAACACTGAGCTGTAACTCTGATTTGTCTAAGAGCTATAACATGGTCCATTCGAGACCTGAGAGCTGCGACACGGTCTATCCAAGACCTGAGCGCTGCGAAACAAGGAGGGGGCTTTAATGTCCGTCACTCCAAATCTTTGTTGTGACGAGACAAAGAATCGAGGAACATACACACGTGTGACAATAGTATGGTAAACAAACAGAAAACAGAAAAACCAAACCTTGGCATTTCAAATGCAGAATTTCATTTAGAAAATGTAACTCCTAACTAGGCTAATCCAATCTTCACATTATCTGAAAAATGAGTATTTTAGGCTGGGCTGTTTAAGGCAAATGTTTCCGTGGGGTCTATTTATTGCCCTTCATTGACTTTCTGTCTTGCCAAGTCAATTTGTAGTCTAACTATCCAGAAGATGATTCTCTTCACAAGAGAAAATATGTACATTATATCACATTCTTCCTTTCATAACAACTGACTTGTTTATAATTAGCAAGACCAAGCTGATGACCTAAATGGGCACTGAAGTTACAATATAAAGTTTTGTTTTTAATAAATGTAGAACATAAACAAAAATTAAAGTATTATTTCAAATGTGGAGTTTCAACATTTTTTAAAACTGTTAGTATAGGTTATGAAATTCCATTTTCAAAAACAAATAAGATGAATCAGCTATGATTTGTTTCCATAGTCTGAAATAATGATCTTAGCTAGAAAAATCATTATTTCTATTTAGTCAATTCAAAAGCTAATTTTCCAGTATGTTATGTAAAGGAAACCTATAGTCTACAGATAATGAAAACTCATTTTAGAGTCATAGAATTTGGGCTCAACTCTTGGCTCTACTAATATCATCTCTGCAATTTTAGAGTATTTAAACCATTTGAGTCTTTGTTTCTTCCATCTTAAAAAATAGTAGTGTTTCCTAATTTACAAAGGTTTCTCCTATGGCTTCAAATTTAGAGCTTTGCAACATTTATTTTCTGATTTCCTAACTGTAATTAAAAGTGTAATATTTTGCATACTCCAGGGTAAATTCCCATGGGGATATTTTTAATCCATGTTTTTTGATTGAAAACTACTCGTAGCTTAAAGTTTGAGATACATTTTATTAGGCATACATTTTTAGAACTCCAAACCTGGGAACCAGCATTTCAAATAACCCCTAGAGAGCTGTTCTGGGGAGGTGAGGAGAGGAGTCAGGTTATATAGAAGTTTGCAACAAAGGGAAGATAATCTATACATTAAGAGATTATTGTTAATTAAAGAAAATCAGACAACCAGAGTTGAGGAATTTAGCGCTTTTATTATGTGTAGAAAGATGTAAAAGTCTGGTCTCACGAAACCATCCCTTTAATATAGACCTCAGCTCTCTGGGGCCAGTACTCTGGGTTTTTCACATCCTGTTTGCTTGGGGGCACACCTTGGGGAGTGGCTGTAGTCTGATGATTGCTAGATGGCAGGTATTCTTTTCCTTCCTGTGTTCCCTCAGGGGTCACCTTATCACGTTGCAGGACTGCAATCACTGATGACTGTAACATCCTTGTTTACTAATATGGCAGGAAATATTCCATTTCTCACATATCAGAAGGAAGATGTAAGATGAACTTAATTTTGTCAATGAACTGTTTCCAGCTATGACTTCTTGAGAGTCCATTATCTCTGCCCTGCTCAAATCCCTACAGTCAATGCACCCATTCCCCAGGTGCTGTGGGTACTTGGGTACTATTCAGTTCAGTTCAGTTGCTCAGTTGTGTCCAACTCTTTGCGACCCCATGAATCGCAGCACGCCAGGCCTCCCTGTCCATCACCATCTCCCAGAGTTCACTCAGACTCACGTCCATTGAGTCAGTGATGCCATCCAGCCATCTCATCCTCTGTCGTCCCCTTCTCCTTCTGCCCCCAATCCCTCCCAGCATCAGAATCTTTTCCAATGAGTCAACTCTTCACATGAGGTGACCAAAGTACTCGAGTTTCAGCTTTAGCATCATTTCTTCCAAAGAAACCCCAAGGCTGATCTCCTTCAGAATGGACTGGTTGGATGTCCTTGCAGTCCAAGGGACTCTCAAGAGTCTTCTCCAACACCATAGTTCAAAAGCATCAGTTCTTCAGTGCTCAGCCTTCTTCACAGTCCAACACTCACATGCATACATGACCACAGGAAAAACCATAGCCTTGACTAGACGGACCTTAGTTGGCAAAGTAATGTCTCTGCTTTTGAATATAGTATCTAGGTTGGGGTACTACTAATTGTTCATTGTCCTTCCTCCCTCCAAAACCCACAGTTGAAGACCACTAACACAGGAATACAAATGTCAGCCCCTTTGCCTCAAGGTGGAACCAACTCTGACTTTGTTAAAGTGCTCCAAATCTGTCCAGGGGTTAAACTGCAGGTAGAGTTCAGCTGAGAACAGAGTTCAGTTTTTTCCCCTCTCCCTGAGCCTGCCCTGTGTAAATTGGGCTAACCAGGAAGGCTGTTTGCTTCAGCCCAGGTTCTCACTCCAGTCCTCAGACCTTCGTTTGTTCTATTTTCATGGGCTTTTCCCTTCTTTGTCTTTTAGCCGCTGCCATTCTGGATTGCTTTATTACTATTCTGCTGCTGCTGCTGCTGCTGCTGCTGCTGCTGCTGCTGCTGCTGCTAAGTCGTTTCAGTCATGTCTGACTCTATGTGACCCCATAGATGGAAGCCCCCCAGGCTTCCCCATCCCTGGGATTCTCCAGGCAAGAACAGTGGAGCAGATTTCCATTTTACTATTCTGACTATCTAAAATTACTATGCCAATCCTAGGGCAAGTAGCCTGCTGAGGTCAGTAGTTTCTCTAAAGATTCACAGAAGAAATCATGATGAATTGGAAATAGCAAATTAAAATTGTTTAATTTTATTTTGTTTGTATGACAAGTTCTAAAGACTCCAGTAACTTCTCCAAGTGGCCGTGACTTTAGTTTTTTAACATTTTTCTCTTAAAACCCTAACAGATAACATTAATGAAAGTTGAGAGCAAACTCTCTGCCTATCTGCTCATTTCAGCCCTTTGCAGCTTACCTGTCTCAGTGCTGCAAGAAGCACAGAAGGCACAGATACATACACAAAGGCGCAAACGGAATATATATTGAAAAATACAACAAATTTCCTTAGATAGTCTGGGTACTGTGTTCATAGATTGGTGCTCATTTTCTTAGCAAGCGCTTATGTGAAATGAAATATTTCCTGCCGTTTCGGTGGGCAAGAAATGTCACAGCCATCAGCAGTTTCGGGCTTCCAAATGTGAATGAAGGCTCCCCAAAGAGAACACAATGCCTGCGATCCGGCAGATGCTGCCACCAGATGATAGCTGAGGAGCTCAGAAGATGCAAGAAGCAGCCGTTTACCAAATTTACCTTAAGATGAAAAAGGAATTAAGGATATAAACAATCAAGATACAGGATTTGGCCCCAAAAAGCTGAGTTGCATATGAAAGGAATGAATTTAGTAAGCTCAGAGGCTTGCATCTTCCTACACATAGAAGAACACTAAATTCTTTCACTTGGTATCTGGTTTTCCTTACTAAATCATAATCTTTGATGTTCAGATTCCCTGCCCGCTTTGTTGCAGACTTTTATATAGCCTGATTCCCTTTCCTGCCTCCTCAGAGCAGTTTTATCTGGGCTACTGAGATGCTGCCTCCCCGAGTTGGCATTCTTAACATTTCCACCAAATAAAATAGTTCTCTACTTCTGGATTGTGGCTCAGAGGGTAAAGCGCCTGCCTGCAGTGCAGGAGACCTGGTTCAATCCCTGGGTCAGGAAGATCCCCTGAAGAAGGAAATGGCCACCCACTCCAGTATTCTTGCCTGGAAAATCCCATGCACGGAGGAGCCTGGAGGGCTACAGTCCATGGGGCCTCAAAGAGTCCCCATGGACTGTACCCATGGGGACGACTGAGCGACTTCACTTTCACTTTCACAGTCTAATTTTTTAGTCAACACTTACAAAAAATATATATATTAGTTTAGATTTTTCTCTAGTATTTCTTATGAAGCAGCTGTGACTCAGTTTTGTGTAGTTTTTCCAGTAATATGAAATTAACAGTTGATCATGTTTCACATCTTAATTAATGTAATTCCAAATTCTGTGTGATGGTGTGCCAAGTAAGTGGTTTGGGCATCTTTTTAACAACCCCAAAATATCTCCCTGTGCAAAGATAGGTGAATTGAGGTTTTCTTAATCATTCTATCCAAAATATAAATAAAAGCAATCTCGTAACTGTTGCTATTTTTATGGATCTCTACCATACAATCTAATTAAAATATCAGCCTCCCTTCTAATCATGTGGCTATCACCTCTAAGTTCTACTTATTCAAAAATATGACAGCTGCTGTTCAACCATGTTTTTTAGACAAACACATTTGGGGTAAATAAAGAGAATTCTATCCCTATGGAAAAAATTGAAAATTTATTATTTTTGTCCTTCACTGGCTCACTTTATTTCAGAACAATATTCCTTAAGAGGAATATCTCTTCTGGATTTGACATAGTCACAGTGTCTTCTAGGCTGACCTCTGGATTTTCCTGTTTTATACAAGAATGTCAATTTCAGTGTTCCTAAGTGAACACTGAATCAGTTCCTAAATATTAATATATATATCTCATGTATTTAAAATTTTGGTCTTTAAAAAAGGATTAGTGAATTTCCAAACTAGGTCAGTTTTAGAACTAGTTTGAAATAATTGGTAAAAAAAAAAAAATTTACAGTTACA
>SJYF01000047.1:4836119-4847584 GCA_006410515.1 Procapra przewalskii
AGTTATTTAGGACAAGCCAGAAATTCAGATTTCCTTTTGTAATGTTATGATTTGTAAACATTTCTAACTAATTTTAAAAAGTGTAAAATACAGTGTGGACTAAACAAAATAGTTCTTTCAGCCAAATTTGGCCTAAATAATACCAGTTTTCAACTTATTTTACTAAATGAGTAACTTTAATAGTGGGCTCTAGATTGGTGATAATTATCTATTGCTTCTTGCTCTCACCTAATCTAATGTGTAACTACCATATATCTAGGACAAGACCATGGAAACTTTTCCTAAAATAGGCTGCTAAGGGATCAGCTCTCCTATTAAGGAAAAATAAGACACTAAATTAAGTACCCGATAGGTTTTTAAAGATTTCATAGTACAATATGGACCCACAAAATCACTTAATTTAGGGACTGAAATGCATTTATTTTATTGTTTAATTTGCTAAGTCCTGTTTGACTCTTTTGTGACCTCGTGGACTGCCACCTGCCAGTATCCCCTGTCCATGGGATTTCCCAGGCAAGAATATTGGAGTGGGTTGCCATTCCTTCTTCAGGGGATCTTCTGGACCCAGGGGTGATTGAACCCATGTCTTCTGCACTGCAGGCAAATTCTTTTTACTGACCAACTAGAGAAGCCTAAAGTGCATTTTCAGTTCAGTTCAGTCACTCAGTCGTGTCCGACTCTTTGCGACCCCATGAATCGCAGCATGCTAGGCCTCCCTGTCCATCACCAACTCCTGGAGTTCACTCAGACTCAGGTCCATCGAGTCAGTGATGCCATCCAGCCATCTCATCCTCTGTCATCCCTTTCTCCTCCTGCCTCCAATCCCTCCCAGCATCAGAGTCTTTTCCAATGAGTCAACTCTTCACATGAGGTGTCCAAAGCACTGGAGTTTCAGCTTTAGCATCATTCTTTTCAAAGAAATCCCAGGGTTGATTTCCTTCAGAATGGACCAGTTGGATCTCCTTGAAGTCCAAGGGACTCGCAAGAGTCTTCTCCAACACCACAGTTCAAAAACATCAATTGTTTGGTGCTCAGCCTTCTTCACAGTCCAACTCTCAAATCCATACATGACCACAGGAAAAACCATAGCCTTGACTAGACAGACCTTAGTCGGCAAGTAATGTCTCTGCTTTTGAATATGCTATCTAGGTTGGTCATAACTTTTCTTCCAAGGAGTAAGCATCTTTTAATTTCATGGCTACAATTACAATCTGCAGTGATTTTGGAGCTGAAAAAAATAAAGTCTGCCACTGTTTCCACTGTTTCCCCATCTATTTGCCATGAAGTGATGGGACCGGATACCATGATCTTCGTTTTCTGAATATTGAGCTTTAAGCCAACTTTTTCACTCTCCTCTTTCACTCTCATCAAGAGGCTTTTGAGTTCCTCTTCACTTTCTGCCATAAGGATGATGTCATCTGCATATCTGAGGTTATTGATATTTCTCCCAACAATTTTGATTCCAGCTTGTGTTTCTTCCAGCCTAGCGTTTCTCATGATGTACTCTGCATATAAGTTAAATAAGCAGGATGACAATATACAGCCTTGATGTACTCCTTTTTCCTATTTGGAACCAGTCTGTTGTTCCATGTCCAGTTCTAACTGTTGTTTCCTGACCTGCATATAGGTTTCTCAAGAGGCAGGTCAGGTGGTCTGATATTGCCGTCTCTTTCAGAATTTTCCACAGTTTACTGTGATCCACACAGTTAAAGGCTTTGGCATAGTCAATAAAGCAGAAATAGATATTTTTCTGCAACTCTCTTGCTTTTTCCATGATCCAGTGGATGTTGGCAATTTGATCTCTGGTTCCTCTGCCTTTTCTAAAACCAGCTTGAACATCAGGAAGTTCACAGTTCACATATTGCTGAAGCCTGGCTTGGAGAATTTTGAGCATTACTTTACCAGCATGTGCAAACAGTGTCAGACTTTATTTTTTGGGGCTCCAAAATCACTGCAGCTGCTGACTGCAGCCATGAAATTAAAAGATACTTACTCTTTGGAAGAAAAGTTATGACCAACGTAGATAGTATATTCAAAAGTAGAGACATTACTTTGCTGACTAAGGTCCATCTAATCAAGGCTATGGTTTTTCCTGTGGTCATGTATGGATGTGAGAGTTGGACTGTGAAGAAGGCTGAGTGCCGAAGAATTGATGCTTTTGAACTGTGGTGTTGGAGAAGACTCTTGAGAGTCCCTTGGACTGCAAGGAGATCCAACCGGTCCATTCTGAAGGAGATTAACCCTAGGATTTCTTTGGAAGGAATAATGCTAACGCTGAGACTCCTGTACTTTGGCCACCTCACGTGAAGAGTTGACTCATTGGAAAAGACTCTGATGCTGGGAGGGATTGGGGGCAGGAGGAGAAGGGGATGACCGAGGATACGATGGCTGGATGGCATCACTGACTCGATGAACATGAGTCTGAGTGAACTCTGGGAAATGGTGATGGACAGGGAGGCCTGGCATGCTGCGATTCATGGGGTCGCAAAGAGTCGGACACGACTGAGCGACTGAACTGAACTGAACTGAAGATGAGTGTAATTGTGCAGTAGTTTGAGCATTCTTTTGCATTGCCTTTCTTTGGGATTGGAATGAAAACTGACTTTTTCCAGTCCTGTGATCACTGCTGAGTTTTCCAAATTTGCTGGCATATTGAGTGCAGCACTTTCACAGCATCATCTTTCAGGATTTGAAACAGCTCAACTCGAATTCCATCACCTCCACTAGCTTTGTTCGTAGTGATGCTTTCTAAGGCCCACTTGACTTCACATTCCAGGATGTCTGGCTCTAGATGAGTGATCACACCATCGTGATTATCTGGATTGTGAAGATATTTTGTACAGTTCTCTGTATTCTTGCCACCTTTTCTTTATGTCTTCTGCTTCTGTTAGGTCCATACCATTTCTGCCCTTTATTGAGCCCATCTTTGCTTGAAATGTTCCCTTGGTATCTCTAATTTTCTTGAAGAGATCTCTAGTTCCTCGTAATAACTTATAAAAGATGGGGAAGAAAGCTGGAAAGCCATCTTTTATCTCAGGATAAAAGAGAGGGATAAAGGAAGGGGTAGAGGAGGAAATGGGGAGAATAAGAAAGAATGCCAAGACATTGAAAGTGTTAGTTAGATATTTATAGACTGAGTGTAGAATGTCCTGGCTAAGAATGCTAGGAGAAAACATTTTTGCTCCCTGGTGCATCAGAGAAAAATTTTGTAGTCCTGGTAGTGGTAATGAGGGAGGAAAGGAACAGGCTGAGCTGACTCCATCTTGAAAAAGAAGGAAACTCCACTGAAACTCTTGCACTTTCAGTGAGCTTTGGACCATGTACTTAGTAGCCATAAGGATAACATACCTATGGCCAAGCTGGTCTCCTGGACTGATAAATACCAGATTCCATACCAAGGCTTCCCATCACCAAAAACAATGTAATAATCCCCTATGTAGTCAATCACCTTTGTAATTTTTATGGCACCCATTGGTGTAGGCTGCAATGTATAACCAGCTGACCCTTCTGATTATGAATCATGGCTGTAACCTCTTTGTATCTCCCTTTAACACTTTCAAGGCTAGGTTTAAGGAATTTTGGATATGGGCTTGAGCAGTACACTTAAAGTATACAAGGTTTTCACAAAAGTTGGTCGGGGTCCTTGGCTAAGAGGAGACTCTGCCTTGGGCCTGCCAGTGTAATAAACTGCACTCCACTGTCTGCCTTGTCCTTCTGAGTGAGTTTGTTTTCCTGAAAATGTGGCTACAACAGTAAAAGAGTAAGCTCTAGAACTCAGTCCCTGACTCTGACAGTTACCTACCCTGGGACCATGGGTATGTTAATTAACCTCTATATACCTCAGTTTCCTTATCTATAAAACTGTCATACATTTGATGCTTTTTAAGGAATATTTATTTGTAAAGTACCTAGACTAATGCCTGACATAAATGATCAATACATATCATTAATATATTGTTTTAAAATTAAGCTCTAATTATCAAATGAAGTCTTTTCTTTTTAACTTTGCTAAGTTTTTGCCA
This sequence comes from Procapra przewalskii, assembly GCA_006410515.1. NCBI lineage: Eukaryota > Metazoa > Chordata > Mammalia > Artiodactyla > Bovidae > Procapra > Procapra przewalskii. The sequence goes on from SJYF01000047.1 coordinate 4,840,142, forward strand.
TGCTTCAAATTTTATTTCAATTTTTTCCTAAATTTTATTTATCTTTTTAAATGTAAGGTTTAGTATTGTTACAATTCTTTTATTTATTCCAAATTTTATTTTTTAAATACAGCTCCCTCCCTCTCATGACTCTTTGAAGATTCCTACAGTTGACAAAGGAGTAACATGTGCACAGGTATGTGTTTTAAGTGTTTTTTTTTTTTTAATCAGATACATACCAAATAAGATTTTCATTAGTTTATGTCTGCTTTGGACTTTGTTCTTTCTGCAGAATTACTTTATGTATTTAATTCATAATAGGAACCAAAGCATTGTAATACTACATCTTTGTCTGATAATGTTTACTTTTTCCTACTATCTCCTGTGTTGTGTAGTTTTTGCACAGCTTTCAATTTAGAATGATTAGTTCAATGGATAATTACAACTCAGCCCTGAGTGGACCATTTTATTTCTGATGTTTACTGATCCTTACAAAGTTTAGATCACTGTTGGATGGCAACAGAGATTGAGTCTTTAAGTGCGATATATTATTACAGAGGATTACTTAACTGAATTTGTCTATTTGATGCATTAATTAAATTCCTTGATTGATTAATCTCTCTTTAGAGAATCTATGTAAACTCACTAGAAAAACATGACCCCTAACTAATTTCTGATGAAATAATTTAATTTCCTTGGGCAAACATGTCTTTATTTGGAAGCACTCGATTTTATTATTCTTTCATTTTTTTAAATTAAAAGTATTTTTAGAGACTTTTTAAGAGCAGTCTTAAGTTCACAGAAAAACTGAGTGGAAGGTTACAGAGATTCCTGTTATACCCTTTCCCCCCGCAGAGAGCATCACCTCCTTCATTATCAGCATCCCCCACCAGTGTGGTACATTCATTACAGTTTATGAATCTACATTGACACATCAGAATCACCCAAAGTTCATAGTTTACATTATGTTTCACTCCTGATGTCTTACATTCTATAGGTTTAGACAATTATATAGTGACATACACATCATTATGGTATCATATGAAGTGTTTTACTAATGTAAAAATCCTCTGTGCTTGGCCCATTTATACCTCTCCCCCAACCAACCTTGGCAATCACCAATTTTTTTTTTGTTTTATTCATATTTTTGCCTTTTCTAGAATGTAATATGGTTGGAATCATACAATACATAGCCTTTCAGGTTGGCATCTTTCACCTAAAAATATGCATTTAAATTTAAGTTTCTTCTATGTCTTTGTGACTTGATAGTTAATTTCTTTTTATATTCCATCATTGAGATGAACCACTATTTATACACTCACCTACTGAAGGACATCTTGGTTGCTTCCTAATTTACTCAATTATAAGTAATTCCTATAAACATCCATGGAGATTTTTGTGTAGACATATGCTTTCAAATCCTTTGGGTAAATTGCAGGCAACATAATTGCAAGATTGGTAAGAGTATGTTTAGTTTTGTAAGAAATTGCCAAAGTTCCTTCCAAAGATTTTTTTTTTAATTTTTAATATGACTTCAGAGTATCATTTTATTTTTCTAAATAAAAGTTAATGTGCGATGGTAAAGTAAGTGGTACCCCTCTTCTTTGCTTCCATACTTTTTTCTCACTATATTGCTAAAAGGAGTCACTTCTACCACCCACACATATCAAAGACTAGATCAAGGCTTTGTCTTCCCTGGTGGCTCAGACAGTAAAGCATCTGCCTGTAATGCAGGAGACCCAGGTTCAGGAAGATTCCCTGGAGAAGGAAATGGCAACCCACTCCAGTATTCTTGCCTGGAGAATTCCATGGATTGGAGTCTGGTAGGCTACAGTCCATGGCATTGCAAAGAGTCGGACACGACTGAGCAACTTCACTTTGCTTTTACTTTACCATCTACATTATGAACTGATTTGTTTTTTTAATCCTTGTCTTATGATTTATTAAGACTCACAACTCTGGTCCAGCTTCTAAAATTACCATCTTGGGTTAGAAATATGTGTCCTAGCAGTCTATCCAAAGTATTAAAAAAGTAGAAATTCAGTGACATAAGAACTTAAAATAAAATTGACAAAGACTGACAATGGATGGATAGGTTCTTGGCAGTGCTAGATATAAAAATGTGTGTTATTATTATCATTTCCACTTATTTTCATTCCTGGAGGTAAAGAGAAATTTTGGAGGTAATTTTAATTTCATATGCTTTGCAGTTAGTCTGTCCATTTCTCTTAAACCAGTTATATAGCTAAGTAAATTAAAAGCAAGACTTATTTAATTCATCAATAACAGAATTTTAAAGGGAAAGTACTTTACTACTGCTTATTTTATTTGTATGCCAAATCTCAAATACATCTTTTATTCCTTCTCTCCCAGAATTTAAAGACAGACACACACAAGTTCAGTTGTGTCCAACTCTCTTTGATCCTATGGACTGTAGCTGGCCAGGCTCCTCTATCCATGGGATTCTCCAGGCAAGAATGGGGGTGGGGTAGCCATTTCCTTCTCTAGGGGATCTTCCCGACCCAGGAGTGAAACTGCATTCCACACAAATTCTTTACCACATGAGCCACCAGGGAAGCCCCTCCCTCAACTTCCATTGCTTCCACACATACATATCCTTATTATTTGTAGATTTTATTTTGTGAAATCACCTACTCAGTAAAGGTTATTTGTAAGCCCCAATCCAATATTCATGATGCACTTATGATCATTCATGGGCATCCATCTGCACAGGGTGGAGAAAAACTTGGGTTGGCCCCATGAACACATACATTTCCAGCTGAGACCAAACAAGGCATAGCTCTGCTTTCTTCTTTTGGTTCTCACGTTGTAAATGTATTCATGTCACAGATTACTTAATGACATCTTTTTCACATTTTTTGTTTTGTTTTGTGATTTTGCTTTTTAAAATGGGTTCCAAATATAATGCTGCAGCTCTGTCTAGTGTTCCCAAGTATAAGAAAACTGTGATGAGCCTTATGAAGGAAATATATGTATCAGATAAGATTCATTTAGGTATGAGTTACAGTGTTGCTGAGCATGAGTTCAAGGTTAAAGAACCAACAATACATATGAAATAAGATGTCTTTAAAGAGAAACATGATCTTCCCAAGTGACTCAGTGGGAAAGAATCTGACTGCAGATGTGGAAGATGTAAGAGACAGTTAAATCCCTGGGTTGGGAAGATACCCTGTAGGAGGAAATGGCAACCCACTCCAGTATTCTTGCCTGGAAAATCCCATGGACAGAGGAGCCTGGGTCAAAAAGAGTTGTACGTAAGTGAGTGACTGAGCATGCACAAACAGAAATTCACATAAAACAAGGTTATGTATTATCAGCTCAGGAAAACATGACTGGAAGTCCACAGGAGCCAAATTCTGTATTTCCCTAGGAGTAATAATTCAATATTCACTAACTTAGCGTTTGTTGTACCTTTATAGAACGTGACTATCAGAAATAATGAGAATTGGCTGTACATAACTTATTGTGATTTAAATTATCTATTTTTCTATCTTAACTGTATAGTTACTCTGTATGTACCTATTCATATGCATAAGCACACACATATTCACATACATGTGTATTTACTTTTTACAAGCTCCTTTTTATGCTACCAAAATTTAAGGACCACTGGTTTACTGGGATATGGAGTTTAAGGAAATGATACTAAGCAGTTTAAATTCAGTTAGATAATAAAAGTTATCTCGCATTGTATATGCTTTCCTTGTGGAATAGCAATTCTAGTAGTGGAATCACTTTATTATTTTAGTAATAAATTCTTTTCTGGGAGCTAAACAGCCTCCAAACCCTTTCCCTTATGTACCTGGGATCCCTCATTCTCAGTTACTGTTGTCATCTTCTTTGCCAGTTCACCTTGTATCGGTTTGCCTCAGCCGGACTTTATTTAACAATACCAGCTTGCATTATGTCTTAAGCTAGGAAGTAATGATACCAGCAGGTAAAATGAAGAATACCATGCCACAGCATGCCACATCTAGGGCTTTCTGCCATCCTAGAAAATAGTTAGCACTGCAGTGTGTCATGTTTAGAGGCTATTTACCTTCCTTAATGCAGTAAATGCAGCTCTTCAGTCTACCTATACCTCATTACAGGACCATCTTTCATTCACCATGTCTAAGAGATTGTCTTCTCCATCATTTATTTTTATTATTTTCTATTTCCTAATTCACTGCAGTTCAGTCACTCAGTCGTGTCTGACTCTTTGTGACCCCATGAATTGCAGCACCCCAGGCCTCCCTGTCCATCACCAACTCCCGGAGCTCACTCCCACTCATGTCCATCGAGTTGGTGATGCCATCCAGCCATCTCATCCTCTGTCATCCCCTTCTCCTGACCCTAATCCCTCCCAGCATCAGGGTCTTTTCCAATGAGAACTCTTTGCATGAGGTGGCCAAAGAACTGGAGTTTCAGCTTCAGCATCAGTCCTTCCAATGAACACCCAGGGTTGATCTCCTTTAGGATGGACTGGTTGTATCTCCTTGCAGTCCAAGGGACTTTCAACAGTCTTCTCCAACACCACAGTTCAAAAGCATCAATTCTTCGGTGCTCAGCTTTCTTCACAGTCCAACTCTCATATCCATACATGACCACAGGAAAAACCAGATATTCATCCAATTATTCATCCATACAATAGTTAATGCCTGCCACGTATATGGCAGATACTCCTAAGTGCAAGAATAGAACACATGGCAATATTTTCAAAGGACTTTCAGTTTAGAGTGGAATAAAAAGAAATTAAACAAGGAAACAAATGATTTGGAGTGATAGGACTATGAAAGAAATAAGGTATGGGCATGGAATAGAAAGTAACCAGGATTGAGGTGGGAGGAGGATTGCTTTCTTAATTATGTTGGTCAGGGAAGAGGGAGAGAAATCCCCTAAGAGGGGCTTTGACCTTGCACCATACTTGAAGTAGTGTTGAAAAGGCTCGTCAGCACACAAAACACTTACACTTAAACTGTGCTCTAACAATAACCCTGGATCTTCTGATGATACATAGTAACTGGTGATGGCAGAAATTAACCTCTCTAAAGACTCTCACAGACTACTAGAGGAAATAATGTAGTTTTTAAATTGTAACTACAGTAGAAGGGAAGATGTGCCATAAGAGAAAAAAAGGGTATTTTGAGGAAAGAGATATTACATTCCACTGTTGGGTAATATTGATTAAACAGATTTTGATGAATGGCTGGGGGGTGACTCTCTAGAGAGAGGAATTAACAGTGTTTAGAGACAGAACTCATACCTAGATTATAAAAAGACATGGATATCAGGCAAATAGTCTGACTTTTATTCCTATTTTGTGGGAGTTTTTAAGAGAGGAAGTGGCATGATTGGCATTGTGCAGTAAGGCATTTTTACACTGATATTGAAAGAATTATTGAAGGAGGCAAGGAGCTGAGGAAGACTTCCAAGTAGGCATTGGAAAAGTTTTGAGAAGGCTGAACATCACAGAAGAAATGAGAATGGGAAAAGGCGATGAAAGCAGTGACATTTGGAGATAGGTGAAAAGACTGCTGACTTTAGGAAGACAGAGTGACTTTGTTAATGTGCTTCATGAAGTGTTGAAGCAAGAAAATGAGGGGAGATTTGAAGAGTGTTTGGTTTTGAGACTCTGAGACTAAGAAGATGGAAGTGCTGTCCTCAGAATGAGTTAAGAAGAATTCCCTTTGCATCTATCTTCAGGTAGAGATTGTAGAGAATTTATGTAATCTCTCCTCAAAATGTTAGCTAGAATTCATCAGAAATCTAAAACTTATCCAACATTCAAAAATGCATTAATTAAAAAATAATGTAAGCCATCACATCAGTAGACAAAAAAAGATAAGTCTTATGATAGCACTTAATAGGTACAGAAAAACATTGGCCAAATTTCAACATGATAAAGAACATTTCAGTTACAAATCAGTAAAAAGAAAAAACTTCAGCTAACATTATACTTGGAGAAGGCAATGGCACCCCACTCTAGTACTCTTGTCTGGAAAATCCCATGGACAGAGGAGCCTTGTAGGCTGTAGTCCACGGGGTCGCTAAGAGTCAGACATGCCTGAGAGACTTCCCTTTCACTTTTCACTTTCATGCATTGGAGAAGGAAATGGCAACCCACTCCAGTGCTCTTGCCTGGAGAATCCCAGGAACGGGGGTGCCTGGTGAGCTTTCATCTATGGGGTCACACAGAGTCGGACATGACTGAAGTGACTTAGCAGCAGCAGCAGCATTATACTTAATGATGAGAAACAATGTGAATGTGCTTTTTCCCTAAGACTGGGATCAAGAGAAGGATTTTTCTTCTCACCAAACCCATTCAGCATCATATTGAATGATCTAATTAATGCAGTAAGACAATAAAAGAAATTAAGGTTATAAAGATTGAATTACATAAAACTTTTCACAGGTGACATGATTGTCAATGTAGAAAATACAAAAGTTATTAACAAAAAAACTCCTGAATAAGTGGATATAGCATGGTTGTAGTATATAAGATTAATGTAAAAATGACAATTGCTTTCCTAGGTACCAGCAATGAACAGTTAGAATTTGAAAATGGACAGTTAGAATTTGAAAATAAAGACACAGTACCATTTACACTGGCATTAAATATATAGATATTTGTCTAACAAAATATGTTCAAGTTATATTTGTGAAAACTCACAAATCTCTGATGAAAGAAGTAAATGAAAATCTAAATAAATGGAGAGATATTCCAAGTTTATGTTTTGGAAGACTCAGTACTGTATTTTAAAACTTCATTTTTTTCCAGTTTGGTAGACTAATAACACTGCCATCCCAATTAAGCTAATAGCAGTTAATTTTGTGAACAGTGACCAACTGAGTCTAAAGATTGTATGGAAAGACAAAAGTCAAAGGAGTGAGATGTTCTGTCTTCAAGACTTACTATTAAGATACTGTAATCAAGATACTGTGATATAGGTTGGAAAGTAGATAGATCAATGGAAAACAATAGAAAGCCTAGAGAGAAAACCACCAAATATAGTCAGCTGTTCTTTGACAAAGAAGTAGTGGCAATTTGATGGAGAATTAATAGTCTTAAACAAGAAATGCTAGATTAACTGAACACGCACTATCTGTATTCAAAAAACCCCCTAAACACAGCTGTTACATCTTTGACCAACATGTAGCTCAAAATGTATCATACACCTAAATGTGAATGTGAAACTCTAAAATTATTAGAAGGAATCTTAAATGCATATGAAAGTTAAAGAATGCAATGTGAAAAGGTTACATTCTGTACAATTCCAACTATATAGCTATCTAGAAAGGCAAAATTATATAGAGAGACTATATAAGAACATCAGGAATTCATATAAGGGGAAGCATGAATATGTAGAACAGAGGATTTATAGAGCAGTAATACTATTTTGTGTGATACCATAATGGTGGATGCACAATACTATACATTTATCAAAATCTATAGCACTATGT
>SJYF01000047.1:4893689-4911401 GCA_006410515.1 Procapra przewalskii
TGTCCTACATCCAAATCACCAACAGGTGACAAAAATTTCAAGTTAAAGGATGTTTTTACATCCTCTTGAGATTTTTCATACCTTAGTTTGAGTATTTTTTAGAATAATTTTAAAAAGATTATTGGTTGTGAATTTCTTGGTCAAAATTTGACAATTTTAAATTCAATCTAAAATGTGACAAACTAATTCTAAAATTCACATGTTATATTAGAGGACTAAGAACAGCTAACTAAGGCAATTGTAAAGAAGAATAAAAATGGTAACTTTATTATGAAACTTTAGTAACTAAAAGTTTGTTACTAGTTCTGAAAAAGACCATAGTTAAACCAACAGGCAGAAGGGAGCACAGAGAGCCCCAATCAAAATGGGATATATGTCAGTTGCAAGACAAGGAAGGAACACTCAGTGTCAAGGAGGGAAGTGATTAAGCAGGGGACATGGGGATGGGGGTGGAGAGATACTAGATTTCTGTTGCACTCTACAGAAAAAGAAGCCCCCAGTAGACTCAAGATCTAAATATATAAACTAAAATTGCAAGCCCTTAAAAAAAAAAAAAAAAAAGGACCATAATTTAGAACCTGAGGATTTGTAAGGATTTCTTGTGCAAGACAAATGTATGAATTTTATAACAAGAAAATTAATACATTAAACAACGTTTACACACCAAAGATACCATAAAGAAAAGTTAAATGAAAAAACTAACACCAAATTAGAAATTATTACTAACCAAAGACCTGGCAAAGCATTTGAATATAGAATCTGCAAGAAATATTCAGTTCACTTCAGTTCAGTCACTCAGTCTTGTCTGACTCTTTGGGACCTCATGAATCGCAGCGCACCAGGCTTCCCTGTTCATCACTATCTCCCGGAGTAGACTCAGACTCTCGTTCATTGAGTCAGTGATGCCATCCAGCCATCTCATCCTCTGTTTTCCCCTTCTCCTCCTGCCCCCAATCCCTCCCAGGATCAGAGTCTTTTCCAATGAGTCAACTCTTCACATCAGGTGCCCAAAGTACTGGAGTTTGAGCTGTGGCATCATTTCTTCCAAAGAAATCCCAGGGCTGATCTCCTTCAGAATGGACTGGTTGGATCTCCTTGCAGTCCAAGGGATTCTAAAGAGTCTTCTCCAACACCATAGTTCAGAAGCATCAATTCTTCTCCACTCAGCCTTCTTCACAGTCCAACTCTCACATCCATACATGACCACAGGAAAAACCATAGCCTTGACTAGAAGGACCTTAGACGGCAAAGTCATGTCTCTGCTTTTGAATATACTGTCTAGGTTGGTCATAACTTTTCTTCCAAGGAGTAAGCATCTTTTAATTTCATGGCTGCAGTCACCATCCGCAGTGATTTTGGAGCCCAAAAAAAGTCTGACACTGTTTCCACTGTTTCCCCATCTATTTCCCATGAAGTGATGAGACTGGATGCCATGATCTTCGTTTTCTGAATGTTGAGCTTTAAGCCAACTTTTTCACTTTCCTTTCACTTACATCAAGAGGCTTTTTAGCTCCTCTTCACTTTCTGCCATAAGGGTGGTATCATCTGTATATCTGAGGTCATTGATATTTCTCCTGGCAATCGTGACTCCAGCTTGTATTCCTTCCAGTCCAGCGTTTCTCATGATGTACTCTGCATAAGTTAAATAAGCAGGGTGACAATATACAGCCTTGAAGTACTCCTTCTCCTATTTGGAACCAGTCTGTTTTTCCATGTCCAGTTCTAACTGTTGCTTCCTGACCTGCATACAGATTTCTCAAGATGCAGGTTAGGTGGTCTGGTATTCCCATCTCTTTCATAATTTTCCACAGTTTCTTGTGATCCACACTGTCAAAGGCTTTGGTATAGTCAATAAAATAGAAATAGATGTTTTTCTGGAACTCTCTTGCTTTTTCCATGATCCAGCAGATGTTGGCAATTTGATCTCTGGTTCCTCTGCCTTTTCTAAAACCAGCTTGAACATCAGGGAGTTCACAGTTCGTGTATTGCTGAAGCCTGGCTTGGAGAAGTTTGAGCATTACTTTACTAGTATGTGAGATGAGTGCAATTGTGCAGTCAAGAATTACTTAATAAGACTAACAATCTAATGGGTAAAATTAACAGAATGTGAACAGATAAAGGCTAACAAACACATAGAAATATAGACAAACACATAGAAATATAACAAACAGAAATATAACAAACACATAGAAATAAAGAGTTGCAAAGTAAAAAATGCATAGAAATAAAAGTAATGAGATATTCTCATAATTGTCATATTTTCATTGTGTTGTGTGGTCACACATTTTAAAACATGGCAATTCTAAGTCCTTTTTGAGGATGTAGTACTCCTCATATATTTCTGGTGGTAATGAAAATGGGTACTACTTTATATAGCAAAAATGCAGATGTTTAGTAGCATCAAAGATAGACACACACACACACACACACACACACACACACACATATGAACCCCCTCACACACAAACATTCTACAACCCATGATTTCCTCTTCTAGATAGATTCTTTTCTATAGACTAGAGGAATTATAACACATATTTATAAGATAATGTATACAGTGAAGTTTACTGAAACTTTCTGTATGACAGTAGAATATTGAAATTAACTTTATTTCCCATAAACAGCAGATTAATTGCAAATTTAAAGTAGACTCATGCCACAGAAAGCTCATTAGTACTTAAAATTAATTATAAATAGAGCCATATGAATATATGTATATAAATCTTCATATTTTTAAAATGTTTATTGAAGTATAGTTGATTTATAATGATTCAAATGTGTAGAAAGGTGAGTCAGTTAAAGAGAGAGGGGCTTTCCCTGATGGCTCTCTGGTTAATAATCTACTTGCCAGTGCAGGAGACCTGGGTTCAGTCTCTGGGTGGGGAAGATCCCCTGGAGAAGGAAATGGCAACCCATTCCAATATTCTTGCCTGGGAAATTCCACGGACAGAAGAGCTGGAAGGGCTACAGTCTATGGAGTTTCAGAGTTGAGCATGACTTAGCGATGAAACAACAGAGAGAAATGGAGAGAAAGCGGGCTGCCTTGCTTCTTTTATGTTTTGTTATGGTAAGCATAATTTGCCTAGTCATGGTAAACACTGCAAACATCCAAATCAATACTATAAATTGATAGAAACACATAGGTGTAGTGAATGTGTAAAAACATGGGTAGAAGAATCTAAATACCTTAAGTACAGTTGTTATCTCTTGAAAGGGAAGTAGGGAATTAAATCATTAAAGGTGCAAATATTGTTAAAACTATATAATTAGTTTTAAAATGAAAAGATATGAAACAAATATGTCAAAACATGGGCGCTTTTTAAATCTGACATAAATCTTTAATTTTTAAGTGTGTTAAAAACATTTCACAAGTAAAATGGATTTAAATAGAAAGATGTTTCATCTTTAAAAACTGCAAATGTATAGTAAATGATAAATTATAATGTAATTTCTCTGAAGGCAACGTTTCTGATAAAGGCACTCAAAATACAATTTAAAAGTTTTTTTTAATTAGCATTTCTTTCAACAAATTTTGATAGTTACACTTGACATGTTTACTCTCTTCTTTTTATCAAAAATCTGCTTTTGGAAAGGAGCTGATCACATAATTCACTGATTTAAAGAATGTAATTTAAAAAGATTAAATATAATCTGTTATCTCTCCCACAATTATTTGCATCTCACAACAAAAATCATAAACTTTTATTTCCATCAAAGGAATGGCAAGCATAAGTAGAGACCAGTAAGATTTTTCTATAGTATCATTAGGGTTGTTAAACCATTTCAATTTGAAATGTTCCACTGTAGCTACAAATTAGCTACAATTAACTTCAGTATTTTACTGTCAAAGCTTTCTCCTACAATGCAGGGAGAAAAAGGCAGTACCTGAAATACCTTAGCAATGCAACCAAAATGCATGAATCATGTTTTACTTAGTTAAGAATTCCATCAGGCACATGTTCAGAAAAATATATTGATATTTGATGGTTGCAGTTCACAGACAAATCAGTTTACATTCAAACAAAGTAACTCACTACTGAACATATTGGCACATGGTTGGGTAGGCTTAGAAGAGATCTGCTCAGAATAGAATCTATAGGATTAAACTCATTTGATTAACAATAGAAATAGCTGTTCTTTCTATGGTGAGTCATCAAATTAGTTTCTTTCAAGCATGTCCTTACGCTGTTTAGGACCACAATGTCAACTTTAGAACTATATGCAAAAAGAGTGTTAATCGTTCAGTCATGTCCAACTCTTTGTGACCCTATGAAGTGTAGATTGCCAGGCTCCTCTGTCCATGGGATTTCCCAGGCAAGAATGCTGGAGGGGGTAGCCAGGAATGCACTCATAAGTAAATTAAATCTTGAATTGTACATTTTTATGAGAATATATATATATGTATATGCATTGCTCTTCATCCTGTTCCTGACGCCAATTGTCTCACTGTATCTCACTGTGGGCACTGTTCATTGAACCTATGGTAGACAAGGTGAAAGCTGATAGGCTGCATGAAGACTCGAGGAGCCGTAGGAACTGCAGACACATTTCTCCTCTCAGGGCAAGAGCCATAGCCTAACCTAACACAACCATAACCTCTCTCCTGGTTGATACAGCAGTCATAGCATTCAGTTCAGTTCAGTTCAGTCTCTCAGTCATGCTCTACTCTTTGCGACCCCATGAATCGCAGCATGCCAGGCCTCCCTGTCCATCACCATCTCCCGGAGTTCACTCAGACTTATGTCCATCGAGTCATTGATGACATCCAGCCATCTCATCCTCTGTTTTCCCCTTCTCCTGCCCCCAATTCCTCCCAGCATCGGAGTCTTTTCCAATGAGTCAATTATTCACATGAGGTGGCCAAAGTACTGGAGTTTCAGCTTTAGCATCATTCCTTCCAAAGAACACCCAGGGCTGATCTCCTTCAGAATGGACTGGTTGGATCTCCTTGCAGTCCAAGTGACTCTCAAGAGTCTTCTCCAACACCACGGTTCAAAAGCATCAATTCTTCTCCACTCAGCCTTCTTCACAGTCCAACTCTCACATCCATACATGACTACTGGAAAACCATAGCCTTGACTAGACGGACCTTAGTCACCAAAGTAATGGGCCTGGGCCCAGAGCCTCTGCCCACGGTCCGGAGCTGAAGCAACAAGCCTAGCTGTTTGGCACTGGGAACCCTAGGAACACTGGGAAGCACCAAGTTCAAGGCCTTTGCCTGTTGCACTCTATGAGCAAGTGAAACTAGACTGAGCTCCAAGGAAAAGTAAAGGGTTTCCTGATAGGAGAGACAAAGAATGGCATTAAAATCTGAAATCCTCAACTGGGAGTTAAGCCTGCTTTCACTTGTCTGGCTTAGCAGAAGACGTCAATTGGCTGTCTCACGTTGAAGGTCAGTAACAGCGGCGGTAAGGAGATACCCTTCATCCAAGGTAAGGAGCAGCGGCTGTGCTTTGCTGGAGCAGCCATGAAGAGATACCCCATGCCCAAGGTAAGAGAAACCCAAGTAAGATGGTAGGTGTTGCAAGAGGCCATCAGAAGGCAGATACACTGAAACCATACTCACAGAAAACTAGTCGATCTAATCACACTAGGACCACAGCCTTGTCTAACTCAGTGAAACCAAGCCATGCCTGCGGGGCAACCCAAGATGGGTGGGTCATGGTGGAGAGGCCTGACAGAATGTGGTCCACTGGAGAAGGGAATGGCAAGCCACTTCAGTATTCTTGCCTTGAGAACCCCATGAACAGTATGAAAAGGCAAAATGATAGGATGCTGAAAGAAGAACTCCCCAGGTTGGTAGGTGCCCAATATGCTACTGCAGATCAGTGGAGAAATAACTCCAGAGAGAATGAAAGGATGGAGCCAAAGCAAAAACAGTGCCCAGCTGTGGATGTGACTGATGATAGAAGCAAGGTCTGATGCTGTAATGAGCAACATTGCATAGGAACCTGGAATGTCAGGTCCATGAATCAAGGCAAATTGGAAGTGGTCAAACAAGAGATGGCAAGGGTGAATGTCGACATTCTAGGAATCGGCGAACTAAACTGGACTGGAATGGGTGAATTTAACTCAGATGACCATTATATCTACTACTGCGGGAAGGAACCTCTCAGAAGAAATGGAGTAGCCATCATAGTCAACAAGAGAGTCTGAAATGCAGTACTTGGATGCAATCTCAAAAACGACAGAGTGATCTCTGTTTGTCTCCAAGGCAAACCATTCAATATCACAGTTATCCAAGGCTATGCCCCAACCAGTAATCCTGAAGAAACTGAAGTTGAACAGTTTTATGAAGACCTACAAGATCTTTTAGAACTAACACCCCTAAAAGATATCCTTTTCATTATAGGGGACTGGAATGCTAAAGTAGGAAGTCAAGAAACACCTGGAGTAACATGCAAATTTGGCCTTGGAATGTGGAATGAAGCAGGCCAAAGACTATAATAGAGTTTTGCCAAGAAAATGTACTGGTCATAGCAAACACCCTCTTCCAACAACACAAGAGAAGACTCTACACATGGACATCACCAGATGGTAAACACCGATATCAGATTGATTATATTCTTTGCAGTCATAGCATTAGACATACTACATCATCTCCACTCATGGCTGACCCAATGGACAAGCTGTGATGCAGCAGTAATGCCAATGCTTTTTTTTTTAGGTGGAGCTCACATACCCCTACAGCACAAAGTTGCCCATGACCAAGCAAGTACCTTGTGATGTGCATGTGCAGTGCTATAAATGATCTCAGTGTAGTCATTATTTACAAAACATAGGGCCAGAGAACTTAAAAAGGCCATCTTGGCTAATTTCCTGTCTCCCCACAGTGTATGTATGTATACACATTTTTTTTTTTCATTAAGTTCAAGACTTAATTTTCTTATTTTAAATGCATTCTTAATTTTTATTCCAGCCTTTGTGATTAAGTTTATGATTTTCTTTTTTTTTTCTAAGTTTAAATTTGCATCTTTTTAAATGGAAGAAAAAAATTGAAGAAAGGATTTCATACTTGATCATATTTTCACTAAATTGTTTTTTTCTCTCACTTTTTCATTTTCTCTCCACTCCTGCCCTTTCATATTTTGTTTAAACACTTGATGTGACACTAACATGAAAAATGTTGACATTCACCTCATGAGAATAAGTATATAATCACACCTAGAAATATTTTATATTGAGACTTTGGGGTTATAAACCTAAAGTAATTTTTCTTATTGTCTAATTTAATGCACACAATAGATTCCCAAATATTACTGAGATATGAATTTAATATTTTTTTTATTTTTTCTGCTCTTTGTTAAGGTAAATCTAGCTTACAGAGGCACATTTGCTCCAATTCCTTGGAGTAATCTCTTGCTTTCCAACTGTAGAATGCTGTCCTTAATCAAGTGATTTTTACTGTGGCTGGCTCTTAGTTTAGAAAGTTCTCAGTTGTCTAGTATTGATGATTCAGATTTCTTCTGTCAGAAAGTATGTGGTCTCTGATCAAAACGTTTTCAGTCCAAAAGAGATTTTCTCCAGCTTTCTTTCTGCTTCTTTGTCTCACACTGGCCCTCTTTCTCTCTCTCTGCCTCCCTCTCTGTAGTTTGGTGTTAATTCTGATTCTAGTTAGCCAGGAGAAGTAGAAGGCAGGTCACTTGAAAGGCGGTCTCTCAGTGGAAGTATTCACAGCTTAGTCAAGCACTTTCTTTTTAGTTACTCTGTGTGAAGACACTTTCCTGCCTATACTTTGCTGAAGCAGCTGGTAGAGGCCTTCTTCAGAGCAGAGCTAAAAGTATTTTCCATCAGTAAGAAAGACAGTCCTGTGGGCACTAGGTCAATTAGAGGGCTATCATATGGACAGGGAATTTTGCCATTGTGGAAAATTTTACATCTTTCCTAGGCTTTACCTCTAGCAGAAATCTGAAATCAATGAGGGCATTGCATTCCTGCCCTAAGTCTGTTTCAATATTAGGAGCTTCTTGTAGCAGTGGTCCCACTTTTACTTAAAGAAGAATTGACATTCAGGCAGGATGACCTAGGATATCTTTATCAGTTACTAAAATATCTAAATACTTTCACATTGATCGCTCCATCACTTACATTCACACAAACCATCAAATAAAAGGGTGAGGCACAGTAACGGTCTTCTAGAGGAAAATGTTTTGATTGGCATCTGAGTTTTCAAATTCTTAACATTTTATTAATGCCTCAGTTGACCCCACAGGAAGCTCTGGAAATCAAACGATTCATCATGTTTCTCACTGGAACAAGATGGCCAGGCATATATATATAACTCTCACTGTCAGTCACTAGAGTATCCTGAAGTCTACTTTCTGCCGCTGAGGCAGTATCCAAGCTAGCTTGTAGCTGAAGGGTTTCTGCTAGTGAGACTGCCATTCACAGTGGCAGGCAGTCCTTCTCTGAAGGGAGATATGGATAGCACAATCCATGCCCATCACAGATCAATACTATCATTTATTACACGACTGAGTAAAGATTAATGGGCTTTAGAATGGTCCTGTTTTTAAAAGATAATCTCAAATCAAAATTTGAGTATATGCATGAAGTGTTTAACTTGGGCTTCCAAAGAAATTAGGCCTAAAGGTATGAGGGATTAATATTTTTCTCTCATCTAATAATTGAGGTTGTTTTTCCATTTCTCAAATGATTTCCTTTTCTGCCTATTTCTTTTTCATTTTCTCTGCTCTCCTTGTAAAATACCCCTCCCCTAAATAAATAACAAATAATAAAATCTAGAAAGAGTAATATTAGGGTGAGGTTAATGTAGAATATAATAAAAGAGTGACCTTTTGGAGTCACAGATTTTGGAAACAATTTGGAGATTCCTTGATTACTATCTGAGTCTTTGCTACCCATGGACCATACATACTCTGTCAGGCTCCTCTATCCATGGCATTCTCCAAGCAAGAATACTGGAGTGGATTGCCATGGCTTCCTCCGGGGATCTTCCCAACCCAGGGATCAAACTCACATCCCCTGCATTGGCAGGCCATTTCTATACCACTAGCACTACCTGGGAAGTTCAGTTTCATAGTTGGAATTAAGCATTGTTGCTGTTTTCTCTGCTTGCTCTGCTTGCTCTCATTTTTCTCAGGCATCCCTATAGACTAGAAGCAAATATCTAGGAAGATCTTAGGTATTACCATCTCTATAAACCTCTCATCAATTAGAATACAGACCCTGAAGTAAAGTTTATTTTCTATACTTTATTGGATGTTGCAGCTCCAGGACAGCAAGAGGGAAGAAAAAAGGGCCATGAGGACAGAGAAGGGAGTATGGATAAAAAGTGACAACTGAGGCTACGTATCAAGAAAAGAAAACTAATTTCGGTCGCTTTTAATATTGCCTGTGAAGCTGACTGAGGAGAGGAAGGACAAGACATTTATCTTCTTCCTTCTGGTCCCCTGTTGCTTGCTGCTCACCATTTGTCCCAGGTCACTAGTCTCCATATTGCAAGGTACTGCTTTATGTAGCCCCAGCTGGATGTCACTAAAAAAGCCAAGCCCCTTTCACCACAGCAGGATGGTTCATTCAAATTTGGAAATTTTAAGTAGAACCAGATTCCCCACAGCACCAGTGGCATTGTAATGGAAGCTGTGTGCAGTGCTTGCCTTCATCTCTGGAGAGGCTGAGGCAGCCATAGCTGTCAGGAGGCAGGGCTAAAAGCCTAACTTGGGGCTGTGTGCATAGGCAAGCCATTCTGACCTAGGTTGAGCCTGTTTGAGGGGTTGCTGCTGATAATCCAGAAGAACAGCTCACTCAGCTAAACAAACCTGGGAATTTGCACAAATTGGGTTCACTGTAAACTATTTGATAATATTCCAAATGGTACCATATTCACATAAATGAAAACAAGGGTCTTATGAATCCTGGGTTATTGACTCCTTATAAAAATTCAGGGGAGGACATCAGCTTAGAAATCATGGAGGCAAGTTTCAACATATTATTGTGAAAAGAACTGTAAAGTGACTTACTCAAAGTTACAGACAACTCTTGAGATCACAGGGCAGAACTCAGTTCGATTCATAAGTAAATAGTTTTTATTCACTATACTGTACTGCATCTCATTTCATATACACAAATCTTCAGAAAGATATGCTTAGCATGGAATATTGTCAAATGATATACATCTGACCAGCTTTATGAAAAATATATATTCAAGGAAATAGGCATAGGAAAAGGTAAATTATTAACATTGTGGAAACATTTTCTGATAGCACAAAATGAAATGCTTCTAGTTACTTTAGAATAATATGTTAAATTTCTGACAATGACCTTAAATTATCCAGTTAATGGAATTGCTAATTTGGTGTTGATGTGCTTTTCCCTTTCCCAATTTGGAACCAGTCTGTTGTTCCATGTCCAGTTCTGTTGCTTCTTGGCCTGCATAAAGATTTCTCAGGAGGCAGGTCAGGTGGTCTGGTATTCCCATCTCTTTCAGAATTTCCCACAGTTTGTTGTGATCCACACAGTCAAAGGCTTTGGCATAGTCAGTAAAGCAGAAATAGATGTTTTTCTAGAACTCTCTGGCTTTCTTGATGATCCAACGGATGTTGGCAATTTGATCTCTGGTTCCTCTGCCTTTTCTAAATCCAGCTTGAACATCTGGAAGTTTACAGTTCACGTACTGTTGGAGAATTTTGAGCATTACTTTACTAGCATGTGAGATGAGTGCAATTGTGTGGCAGTTTGAACATTCTTTGGCATTGTGTTTCTTTGGGATTGGAATGAAAACTGACATTTTCCAGTCCTGTGGCCACTGCTGGGTTTATCAGATTTGCTGGCATATTGAGTGCAGCACGTTCACAGCATCATCTTTTAGGATTTGAAATAACTCAACTAGGATTCCATCACCTTCACTAGCTTTGTTTGCAGTGATGCTTCTATGACCCACTTGACTTCACATTCCAGGATGTCTGGCTCTAGGTGAGTGATCACACCATTGTGGTCATCTGGGTCATGAAGATCCTTTTGGTATAGTTCTTCTATGTATTCTTACCACCTCTTCTTAATATTTTCTGCTTCTGTTAGGTCCATAAAATTTCTGTCCTTTAATGTGCCCATCTTTGCATGAAATGTTCCCTTGGTATCTCTAATTTTCTTGAAGAGATCTCTAGTCTTTCCCATTATACTGTTTTCCTCTATTTCTTTGCACTGATACCTGAAGAAGGTTTTCTTATCTCTCCTTGCTATTCTTTGGATCTCTACATTCAAATGGGTATATCTTTCCTTTTCTTCTTTGCCTTTAGCTTCTCTCCTTTTCTAAGCTATTTGTAAAGCCTCCTCAAAAAGCCATTTTGCCTTTTTTCATTTCTTTTTCTTGAGAATGGTCTTGATCACTGCCTCCTGTACAATGTCACCAACCTCCATCCATAGTTCTTCAGGCACTCTGTCTATCAAATCTAGATCCTTGAATCTATTTGTCACTTCTACTGTATAGTTGTAATATTTGATTTCAATTCTATCTGGATGGTCTAGTGGTTTTCCCTACTTTCTTCACTTTAAGTCCGAATTTTACAATAAGGAGCTCTTGATGGAAGTGAAAGAGGAAAGTGAAAAAGGTTGGCTTAAAAATTCAGCATTCAGAAAACTAAGATCATGGCATCTGGTGACATCACTTCATGGAAAATAGATGAGGAAACAAAGAGAGACTGCTTTTTTGGGTTCCAAAATCACTGCAGATGGTGACTGCAGCCATGACATTAAAAGATGCTTGCTTCTTGGAAGAGAAGCTATGACCAACCTAGACAGCATATTAAAAAGCAGAGACATTACGTTGCCAACAAAGGTCTGTCTAGTCAAAGCTATGGTTTTTCCAGTAGTCATATATTATATAGGTATGAGAGTTGGAAGAAAGAAAGCTGAGTGCCGAAGAACTGATGTTTTTTAACTGTGGTGTTGGAGAAGACTCTTGAGGGTCCCTTGGACTGCAAGGAGATCCAACCAGTCCATCCTAAAAGAAATCAGTCCTGAGTATTCATTGGAAAGTGAGTATTCAAGAAGCTGAAACTCCAATACTTTGGCCACCTGATGTGAAGAACTGACTCAGAAAAGACCCTGATGCTGGGAAAGATTGAGGCAGGAGAAGAAGGGGACGACAGAGGATGAGATGGTTGGATGACATCACCAACTGCATGGACATGTATTTGAGCAAGCTCTGGGAGTTGGTGATAGATGGGGAAACCTGCCATGCTGCAGTCCATAGGGTCACAGAGTCAAACATGACTGAGTGACTGAACTGACTAACTGGGCTTTTCCCTAAAGAGACCCACTAAAAGTATATGCAAAGCATTGTACATGTGTGCATTTTCAGTAACCTCAAAGTCTGCTAAAGGTTAAAAGGGTAAATAAGAAAGAGGAGGAGGAAGAGGAAAAAAAGAGAAAGGCTTTATTTTACTGCCTTCTTTTATCTAGGAGTAATAGAAGCCCAGAGAAGTGACATTGTCAACATCTTAAGATGAGTGAGGGGTAGAACTAGGACAAAATTACTGGTTCTATGACTCTAAGACCAGGGTGATTCCCACTAATGGAGATTTTCCTTAGAGCATTTTGGGCTGTTAACTCCAACCCTCCCATGGAATATCTAAAAGTAAGAGACTTGGGTTCCATACCTTGGTCTGGAAGATCCCCTAGAGAAGGAAATGGCAACTCACTGCAGTATTCTTGCCCAGAAAATCCCATGGACAAGAGGAGTCTGGCAGGCTAGAGTTCATGGGGTTGTAAAGAGTCTTACACAAATGAAGCAACTCAGCACACCCATAAGAGTTAGAAGAACTAAGAAAAGAGATGGAATTTTTGTTATTTTTCTTTAAGACAGCTTACAGGTTAAATGCCTATAATTTTTATAAGAGAAAAGTGAAAACCTAGGAGCCTTTCTCAAGCCATTAATGACAACTCTGAACCAGACTCTATGATTCTAACTTCCTTCTGCTCATGTTACCATGTATTATTATTGTATCTAAAAGGAAGAATAAGCAGAAATTACTGGAGAGCATTTACATGTCAGTTGTATATTCACAAAATCAACATTTATGAACTCGTTTTAGTTGTAAATCACACTTTGTGAGACAAGACAAAGTAAGAAGAGTAATTTTTATATATTTGAAACTGATTTTTTATTTTAAAGTTTTTAAATTAATTTATTTTTTTAATTGAAAGATAATTGCTTTACAGAATTTTGCTGTTTTCTGTCAAACCTCAATGTAAATCAGCCATTTGTACACATAATGTCCCCTCCCTCTTGAACCTCTTTCCCATCTCCCTCCCCATTCCACCCCTCTAAGGTGATACAGAGCTCCTGTTTGAGTTCCCTGAGATATATAGCAAATTCCCATTGGCTGTCTATTTTGCATATGGTAATGTAAGTTTCCATATTTTGCTCTCCATACATCTCATCCTCTCTTCCCCTTTCCCCATGTCCATAGGTCTGTTTTCTATGTCTGTTTCTCCATTGCTGCCCTGCAAATAAATTCTTTGGTACCATTTTTTCGAGAAATATCAATAACCTCAGATATGCAGATGACACCACCCTTATGGCAAAAAGTGAAGAGGAACTAAAAAGTCTCTTGATGAAAGTGAAAGAGGAGAGTGAAAAAGTTGGCTTAAAGCTCAACATTCAGAAAACTAAGATCATGGCATCTGGGCCCATTACTTCATCGGAAATAGATGGGGAAATAGTGGAAACAGTGTCAGACTTTATTTGGGGGGGCTCCAAAATCACTGCAGATGATGACTGCAGCCATGAAATTAAAAGACGCTTACTCCTTGAAAGAAAACTTATGAACAACCTAGATTACATATTCAAAAGCAGAGACATTACTTTACCAACAAAGGTCCGTCTAGTCAAGGCTATGGTTTTTCCAGTAGTCATGTATGGATGTGAGAGTTGGACTGTGAAGAAAGCTGAGTGCCAAAGAGTTGATGCTTTTGAACTGTGGTGTTGGAGAAGACTCTTGAGAGTCCCTTGGACTGCAAGGAGATCCAACCAGTCCATTCTAAAGGAGATCAGTCCTGGGTGTTCATTGGAAGGAATGATGCTAAAGCTGAAACTCCAATACTCTGGCCACCTCATGTGAAGAGTTGACTCACTGGAAAAGACTCTGATGCTGGAAAGGCTTGGGGGAAGGAGGAAAAGGGGACAACAGAGGATGAGATGGCTGGATGGCATCACTGACTCAATGCACGTGAGTTGGGTGAAGTCCAGGAGTTGGTGATGGACAGAGAGGCCTGGCGTGCTGTGATTCATGGGCTCGCAAAGAGTCGGACATGGCTGAGTGACTGAACCATCTCTCTAGATTTTGTACATATTCGTTCCTATATGATGTTTCTCCTTCTCTTTCTGACTTACTTCACTCTGTATAACTGGCTTTAGACTCATCCACCTCATTAGAACTGAATCAAATGTGTTCCTTTTCATGACTGAGTAATATTCCATTGTGCATACATACCACAACTTCTTCATCCATTCATCTGTCAATGGACATCTAGGTTGCTTCCAGGTCCTAGCTATTATAAATAGTACTGCAATAAACAATGGGATACATGTGTCTTTTTTCAGTTTTCATTTCCTCAGGGTATATGCCTAGGGGTGGGATTGCTGGGGCATATGGTGGTTTTATTCCTAGTTTTTCAATGAATCTCCATACAGTCTTCAATTGTGGCTGTATCAATTTACATTCCCACCAACAGTGCAAGAGGGTTCCCTATTCTCCACACCCTCTCCAGCATTTATGGTGTGTAGACGTTTTGATGATGGCTATTCTTACCTGTGTGAGGTGATATTTCATTTTAGTTTTGATTTGAATTTCTCTAATAATAAGTGATACTGAATATATTTTCATGTGTTTGTTAGCCATCTGTATGTCTTCTTTGGAGAAATGTCTGTTTAGATCTTTTTCTCAGTTTTTGATTGGGGTGCTTATTTTTCTGGTATTGAGTTGTATGAACTGCTTGTACATTTTGGAAATCAACACTTTGTCAGTTGTTTTATTTGCTATTATTTTCTTGCATTCTCAGGGTTGTCTTTTCACCTTGCTTATAGTTTCCTTTGCTGTGAAGAAGCTTTTAAGTTTAATTAGGTCCCACTTGCTTACTGTCAGGAAGCATTTAACAGGAGGCTTCTTGTGTGCTCTTTTGGATCTGTCATGAATCCTCTGTTCCTTAATAATTCCTGATTATTCCGGAATTAAGGGCAGTGGCAAACCACTCCCAGGGCTGAGGAATGCATGCATTTCCTTCATTAATTTTTCCATACGGTGATAAGTAACTATTTACAACCCTCTTCCTTTTCATGAACCATATGGAAAACATGATTATTTATAACCCTCTCTTTTTGATATGGATTGCCTTATGTTTCCTTGATAATTTGTAAGTCTGGACTTTTGATCTTTATCTTTGCTGAACAAAACTACCTTTTAAGATAGTATATATACCCACACTATGTTGAATAAAACACCCTTGTTCCATCAAAGCTTGGGTCCCCGTGTCTTTTTCTCTACCCCCCACTCCTTCTCTGGAGCATAGAAACCCATTGTGGTCACTCTCCTGCCCGGCCTTCTAAGATCCTCTTGAGAAGGTGCACTGTGCCTTCACCCCCTCGAGAGGGCACCTGGTGCCTTTATGAGCAATGCAAGTCCTGTGTCAAGGCTTTATTGGTTTTCTGTGTAAACCAAGGAATATCAGCCTCTTTCTCTCTTTTACTTTCTTATCATCAACTCTGGGCCACCAGATTTCAGTCCATTAAAGGATCTCAACAGCTTACTTTTGTTTTTATTTCCATGACTCTAGGAAGTAGGTCATAGAGGATCTTGCTTTGTTTTATCTCATCTAGTGTTCTGCCTATATTTTCTGGTCTTACATTTAGGTCTTTGATCCATTTTGAGTTTATCTTTGTGTATGGTGTTTGGAAGTGTTCTAATTTCATCCTTTTTCATGTAGCTGTCCAGTTTCCCCACCACTTATTGAAGAGGCTATCTTTGTCCCATTGTATATTCTTGCCTCCCTTGTCAAAAATAAAGGTACCCATAGGTACATGGATTTATTTCTGGGCTTTTTATCTTGTTACTTTGGTCTATATTTCTGTTTTTGGCCAGTACCATACGGTCTTGATTACTGTAGCTTTGCAGTATAATCTGAAGCCAGGAAGATTGATTGCTTCAGCTCCATTCGTCTTTCTCAAGACTGCTTTAGATATTCAGGACCTTTTGTGTTTCCATATGAACTGTGAAATGTTTTGTTCCAGTTCTGTGAAAAATGTCATTGGTAATTTGATAAGGATTACATTGAATATGTAGCTTGCATTTTGTAGTATAGTTATTTTCATGATATTGATTCTTCCTACCCAGGAAGATGGAATATCTCTCCATCTATTTATGTCATCTTTGATTTCTTTCATCAACGTCTTATAATTTTCTTTATACAGTTCTTTTGTCTCCTTAGATAGGTTTATTCCTATATATTTAATTATTTTTGTGTAATAGTGAATAGGATTGATGCCTTAATTTCTCTTTCTGATTTTTCATTGTTAGTGTATAGAAATGCAAGTAATTTCTGTGTACTGATTTTGTATCCTGCAACTTTGCTAAATTCACTGATTAGCTCTAGTAATTTTCTGATAGTAACTTTATGGTTTTCCATGTAACGTATCATGTCATCTGCAAACAGTGAGAGCTTTAATTCTTATTTTTCCATCTGAATTGCTTTCATTTCTTTTTCTTCTCTGATTGCTATAGCTATGGCTTCCAAAACTATATTGAACAATAGTGGTGAGAGTGGACACCCTTGTCTTGTTCCTGATCTTAGGGGGAATGCTTTCAGTTTTTCACTATTGAGAATAATGTTTGCTGTGGGCTTATAATATATGGCCTTTACTATGTTGAGGTAGGTTCCTTCTATGCCCATTTTTTGAAAAGTTTTCATTATAAATGGGTGCTGAATTTTGTCAAAGGCTTTTTCTACATATATTGAGATTATACATGGTTTTTATCTCTCAGTTTGTTAATAGTGTAGATCACATTGATTGATTTGTGTATATTGAAGAACCCTTGCATCCCTGGAATAAACTCAACTTGATCATGGCTTATGAACTTTTTGATGTGTTGCTGAATTCTGTTTGCTAAAATTTTAGTTGAAGATTTTTGCATCTCTGTTCATCAGTGATATTGGCCTGTAGTTTTATTTTTTGTGTGTTGTCTTTTTCTGGTTTTAATATCAGGGTGATGATGGTCTTGTAAAATGTATTTCTAAGTGTTCCTTCCTCTGCAAATTTTTGAAAGGGTTTTAGAAGGATAGGCATTAGCTCTTCTCTAAATGTTTGAAGAATTCTCCTGTGAAGCTATCTGGTCATGGCTTTTGTTTGTTGGGAGATTTTTTTTATCACAGTTTCAATTTCAGTGCTTGTAATTAGTTTGTTTATAATTTATATTTCTTCCTGGTTCAGTCTTGGAAAATTGAACTTTTCTAAGAACCTGTCCATTTCTTCCAGGTTATCCATTTTATTACCATATAGTTATTCATAATACTCTCTTATAATCCTTTGCATTTCTGCATTGTCTGTTGTAGCCACTCCTTATCATTTCTAATTTTGATAATTTGATTCTTCTTTCTTTTTTTCTTGATGAGTTGACTAAAGGTTTGTCAATTTTGTTAATCTTCTCAAAGAACCAGTTTTTAGTTTCATTAATTTTAAATTATTTTTAATTTTAA
>SJYF01000047.1:4911424-4922273 GCA_006410515.1 Procapra przewalskii
TTATTTTATTAATTGTTTCTTTCATTTCCCTTTTTGTTTATTTCCTCTCTGATCTTTATGATTTCTTTCTTTTACTAATTTGGGGATTTTTTGGTTCTTCTTTTTCCAGGTGTTTTAGATATAAAGTTAGATTATCTATTTGATGTTTTTCTTGTTTCTTCAGGTAGGATTGTACTCCTATAAAATTCCCTTGTAGAACTGCTTTTGCTACATCCCAAAGTTTTGAGTTGTATTTTCATTGTCATTTGTTTCTAGGAATTTTTTTTGTTTCCCTCTTGACTTCTTCAGTAACCTGTTCATTATTTAGAAACATTGTTTAATCTCCATGTGTTTGTGTTTTTTCATTTTTTTCTTGTAATTGATGCCTAGTCTCGTAGTGTTGTAGTCAGAAAAGATGGTTGATATGATTTCAGTTTTCTTAAATTTACTGAGGTTTCATTTGTGACCCAAGATGTGGTCTATTGTAGAGAATTTTTCATATCCAATTCGAAGAAGGTGTATTCTTCTGCATTTGGATGAAATGTCCCCAAGGTATCAATGAGATCCATTTCATTTAATGTATCATTTAAGACTTGTGTTTCCTTAGTAATTTTCTGTTTTAATGATCTATCCATTGGTGTAAATGGGGTATTAATGTCTTCTACTATTTGTTACTGTCAATTTCTCCTTTTATGTCTGTTAGTGTTTGTCTTATGTATTGAGATGTTCCTATGTTGGATGCACAGATATTTACAATTGTTATGTCTTTCTCTTGGATTGATTCCCTGATCGTTGTATAGTGTCCTTTCTTATCTCTTATAATATTCTTTATTTTAAGGTCTGTTTTGTCTGATGATTGCTATTCTAGCTTTCTTTTTATTTCTATTTGCATGGAATATGTTTTTTCCATCCTCTCACTTTCAGTCTATATGTGTCTTTAGGTAGACTGCCAGAAAACTCCTATCTCTAGGGAGTATCAAATAGTGACAATTCCCACAAAGGGAACACTTGAACACAAAACCCAGCATCACCCAACTACTAGTAGAATTCTCTGTGGGACACCTCATCCAAACCACAAACAGCACAAAAATGTAAACCTAATCATCAGCAGGCAGGATTATCACCTCACTCAGACCTGTCCATCAGAGGGAAAAAAAAAAAGCTCAGCATAAATCTTACCCTATATGTAGCTTACACAGAACACGGGACCAACCTTAGGAGGGCAGAAATCAAAAAGAAGAAATAATTCAACCATGAATCCTGGGAAAGGGAGACCTCAAATACAATAAGTTTAAAAATAAATAACGAAAGGCAGAGATATACTATGCAAATGTATGAAGAAACTAGAAACACAGAAGTCCAAATAAATGAGGAGGAAATAGACAAACTACCTGAAAAGAATTCAGAATAATGATAGTAAAGCTGATCAAAAGCCTTGAAAATAGAATGGAGAAAATGCAAGAGTCAATTAACAAAGACCTGGAAATATAAAAGAACAAACATCCAGACAAACAAGACAGTTACTGTAGTTAAAAACATTCTAGATGGGCTCAAGAGCAGAATATCTGAAGCAGATCAGTGAGCTGGAAAAAAAAATGGTGGAAATTTGCTGATGAGCAAAATAAAATAAAAAGAATTTAAAAAACAGGGTGGTCTCAGAGACCACTTGGACAATATTAAATGCACCAACATTAAAATTATAGTGGTCCCAGAAGAAGAGAAAGAGAAAGGGATGAGAAATTTTTTGAAGAGATTATAGTTGAAAATTTCCCCAACGTGTAAACGGAAATAGTCAAGTCCAAGAGGCACAAAGAGTCCCATACAGGACAAACCCCAGGAGAAACATTCCAAGACACATACTAACCAAACTAATAAAAATTAAACACAAAGAAAGAATATTGAAAGCAGCAAGGGAAAAGCAACAAGTAACATACAAGGGAAACCCCATATGTATAACAACTGATCTTTCAGCAGAAACTCTGCAAGGCAGAAAGGAATGCCAGGATGGGAAAAATCTACAACCAAGATGACTGTACCCAGCAAGGATCTCATTCAAAATTGAAAAAATCAAAAGCTTTTCAGACAAGCAAAGATAAGAGAATTCAGTACCACAAAACCAGCTTTAAAACAAATGTTAAAGGGATTTATATAGTCAGGAAATAAAAGAGAAGAAAATGATCTGCAGAAACAAACCCCAAACAATTTAAAAAATGGCAAAAGGAACATGTATATCAATAATTACTTTAAATGCAAACAGATTAAATGCTCCAAACAAAAGACACAGACTGGATGAATGCTGTCTACAAGAAACTGATTTTTTTAAACTGAAAAATATTAGTTAGCTATGGTGACTCTTTTTTCAAAGATGTAGTGAGAAACAGGCTATTAATCCTAAATTCAGCCACTCAGTCGTGTCTGACTCTTTGTGATTGCATGGACTGCTGCATGCCAGGATTCCCTGTCCATCAACTCCTGGAGCTTGCTCAAGCTCATGTCCATCAAATATTATCCTCTGTCATCCCCTTCTTCTCTTGCCTTCAATCTTTCCCAGCATCAGGGTCTTTTCCAAGGAGTCAGTTCTTTGCATTAGGTGGCCAAATTATTGTTCC
Source organism: Procapra przewalskii (assembly GCA_006410515.1). Taxonomy (NCBI): domain Eukaryota; kingdom Metazoa; phylum Chordata; class Mammalia; order Artiodactyla; family Bovidae; genus Procapra; species Procapra przewalskii. The sequence continues at coordinate 4,914,013 of SJYF01000047.1, forward strand.
TATACTACATATAAATAAGTTTATTTGGTAGAAATTATCTGATTATCTAGCAAAGCTTAATTAATTTTGCTTCTACATCTGTCACTTAAAAAATTTTTTCAAATAGTTTACTTTTATCTTTTAATATACATTTAATTTTTTACCCCTAATAACAATTCTGGTTTCAAAGTGTATTTCAGCATTCTCTTTTAAGATACAAACCTAGTATTTTAAGAGTTGATGTCTTATTAGGGACTGTTTGTGGACCAATAAGGTTTTTGAGTTTTTCTAAATTCTTGGGTTCGCTTTTCTTTCAAGACAATTCACTTCTAGTCATTACATTCCACGTTCCTTGTATTTCCTTTATGTTTTGCTGCAGTAATGTTGCCTAAATGCTGCCTTTTTTCCTTCATCTTCTTCTTACCTAACTTGGTGATGTGACAATTACCCTTTATTTGTACTAAAACTTCAGAGTAAGTTCTATTTGATTCATCCCTTATCTGAAATCTGTCTTCCCTTTGAGGTCTGTGTTGATAACTGAATTTCTGTAGCACATGGACTGGGGGTAGAGAAGGCTGCAGAGCCCCAGATGGGTTCAGCAGGAATCTGTGGTCTCTGCATTTGATTGCATCCAAGCTTTGTTGCATGTCCTGGACCTGTATTCATTTCACAGTGCCTGGGAGGCATCCATGTCCAGTTTGGGACTAGCCCCTAACTTCAGATAATTTCCCTAACTCAGCTCAAAGAAGTTGATCCATTCACCCTGGACAATTCAGTTGTTCTCTCAATACAGTCATTTCTGTTTGCCAACAATAGAGGAGTGAAATACATGTTTTGCCAATTGAATTTAAGTCTGGGGGTGGGTTTGAGGAGATAGGAGGGAAAGATCACTGTCAGCAATGCCTGTTTCCAATTTGCTCTCCCATTCTTGCTTATGTATTTCATCTTAAAACTTCTGTTTGATTAAATTGTGGTTAATTAGCACTGAGTATTTTGGGGGCATGTTTAGATTTCCCCTAACAGTTTAATATCTGTTAGGGAATCATCAAAATGGTAAAATACAGTGGTTTTCCTTGTCCTTTACAGGGACTCAGGATAGGGCAAGTGGAAATATCCACCTCCTCCCTCTTCCAGAATCCCTAATCTCATGCTATGTTTTCTATTAGTCTCCTGAGTGAAATGATTAGCGATATTGGGGGAGGAGGAAGCACTGTTTTCTTATCTAATCCCAATCACACTTCTCAACAAAGTGGAGCAGAGTTCAGAGGTGCTTAGACTACCCCTAATCAAAGCATAGCAACATTTTGAAACTTTTATTAAGTTCTTTTCTTGCCTTCTAATCATTGTGCTGGTATAATTTTACCATGCTTGGTTTTATGTAACTATTTGTTTTTCCCATCTTTTTTTGGGCAGAGATACTTAGTCATCTTGACATCAGTTTACTATCTTCAAGTTAAGGTCTGGAAAAGATAACTTTTTAAATGACTAAAATATGAAAATATTAACAGAGACACTGTTATATTCAGTGCTAATGGACAAAATCTACCAAAAGAGTAAAAGCAATATTAATACTCTCAGTGTTTTCACCCCATGCATTTTTGTCCTCATATCTCTGGTCTATTTTTCTCACCTGTAATTGAAATAATGAGAAAGAACAAGTTTCCTGGTCTCAAGAAATATCCCTTAATATGTCATATGTTCCTATGATCATGTGAAGGTAAGGGAAAGCAGAGACCATGTAACTGAGAAGGTCCCATCAAGTAAGATTCTGTTTTCTCTTTCACTGTGTTCCCTGAGTAGTCACAGCATATACTATGAAGGTTATTAGAATGTTCTGGAATCCTAGTGTATTATTTTCCATCAATAAAAAGACTTATTAATCACTAAGAAGGGCATGGTTAGCATGATCAGCATTCTGACAGAAGACTTGCTTTTGCTTCTGCTCTTCACTTCATTGCACACACATTTCGTCATCATAGACTACAATTACCCTCCAGATGTGTAACTGGAGAAATAGTGTTTAGAGTTTCCTCTTATAGTTTGGCTTCCCTCACTGAGATCACTTCTGTGCCCATATTAAAGTCTTCCTCTGGAAAAGATAATGGGCACAGTCAAGGAAGTTGATCTGTTTCACTGAAGGCAATACCTACTGTTACTAAAGAGTAGAATTGGAAGGCAGATGGCTTTCTAGTTCAGGAAATCAACCAAGTTTCCTAGGCTGGCTTTGTTGCCAAGACTCTCCAATATTCTTCACAGCATAGAGTTACATCAATTTAATAGGTGCCTCACACAAGAGCCAGTTAGGAATGTAGTCTCTGCCCCCCTCCCCACCCCAGCAACGCTGTTGCTGCTAAGTCACTTCAGTCATGTCTGACTCTGTGCGACCCCATAGACGGCAGCCCACCAGGCTCCCCCATCCCTGGGATTCTCCAGGCAAGAACACTGGAGTGGGTTGCCATTTCCTTCTCCAATGCATGAAAGTGAAAAGTGAAAGTGAAGTCCGCTCAGTCGTGTCCGACTCTTCGAGATCTGATGGACTGCAGCCTACCAGGCTCCTCAGTCCATGGGATTTTCCAGGCCAAGAGTACTGGAGTTGGTTGCCATGCCTTCTCCCCAGCAATGAGTTCCCCTGATTTCATCAAAGTGCCAAGCAGATAGTTGAATTAAACTGCTGTGATAACATCACATTGTCAGGACTACAAAGTGCAACTTCACAGAGGAATTGGTACTTTTAAAATACTTAACAAGGCTGCATACACACACACACCTGTAGGTGTGTGCATGTGAAATTCCCTCCATTCTACTAAATAAAGGAGTTGTGTAATAACTGTAAGGGTGACATTTGATTGCTATTCTAAGCAAGTGATCATTATTAAGATTTATCCCATATTTGGTAAATGCAGTAAGTAAAAGATAATGCAATCTAGAAATTACTGGAACAAAATAAAGTATATTAAATATTATATTTAAATATGCATATATATTAAAAATAATTTGTATAAGAACTGGGTCAGAGTCACTGTTTAATAAATGGCAGTTATTGTTATAAGAAGAATTCTAAAGGCTTTTCTTTTTAAGCTGTTGTCTTTATATAATACTAATTTCCAAAAAAGTACTTAAAGGCAGTATTCAATAAAAACATTTTTTAAAACCATGTAGCCATTTAATGAGAGCTGAGAAAGAGATGAGAAAGTTATATTATAAGGTATTTAGGGGTAAATAGTCTACAGAATTATCCAGAAAATACTGAACTGTGGAACTCTATGGCTATTGCACATAAAACTTACCTCTGAGTTTCCTGGAAGTCAAGGAAAGAAGAAAAACATTATGAGTTATAGCTTTGATGGCTAAATAACAATGACCCATACCAGTTTCTCAGAATAGACCAGTGTTCCCATATCTACACAATCCATCAGAAATTTTTCCTGTGGATATTTATTTAAGTAGTATGTGAGAGGTCGGGCATGTCGCGACGGGAAGCCCCAGAAAAGTGCCGTGGACAGTCCCGGCGGTTGGCCAACACCCAAACAGGAACCCGGAGCGACCAAACTTCCGGGAACCAACCCCATGGCCTGGCCCAATCAAGTGCCGACACGGAGCCCTTGGACACCAAACCGCCACTACAGCGCACGCCCCCTACCTTATATGGGAGAACCTGGCTTGGATGCCAGCCCTGGCTATAAAACCCCCTCCTCACCCCTCATACCTCACAGACTCCCTTCCCTTGCTCGCTGGCCCCCGGGAGTTCTGCCCAATAAAGGTTTCCATCGACGGTCCCTAGAGGTGGCTCTTTCTTCCTGCGGTGTTTCTAACAGTATGACCCACTTCTGTTTTTTTTTTTTTTGGGGGGGGGGCTTTTGCATTGTTTATGTAAAATTTCCATTCTCAGTGTATCTTTGTTGGGAAAATAATTACATAGTCATCCTCTTTAGCAACAGAAAAGGCTACTGAAACACAGGAACTCAAGCAGGTTTTCTTGGTGCCTGAAACATATTATCGCCAACTGAATAAAACAGGGTATGCAATTACAAGTACATAATTAAGAAAAGAAAACGTTTCTTCAGCCTTAACGTACTCTTTTTCCTATTTGGATCCAGTCTGTTGCTCCATGTCCAGTTCTAACTATTGCTTCCTGACCTGCATACAGGTTTCTCAAGAGGCAGAACAGGTGGTCTGGTATTCCCATCTCTTTCAGAATTTTCCTCAGTTATTGTGATCCACAAAGTGAAAGGCTTTGGCATAGTCAATAAAGCAGAAATAGATGTTTTTCTGGAACTCTCTTGCTTTTTCCATGATCCAGCGGATGTTGGCAATTTGATCTCTGGTTCCTCTGCCTTTTCTAAAACCAGCTTGAACATCAGGAAGTTCACGGTTCACGTATTGCTGAAGCCTGGCTTGGAGAATTTTGAGCATCATGTTACTAGCGTGTGAGATGAGTGCAATTGTGCAGTAGTTTGAGCATTCTTTGGCATTGCCTTTCTTTGGGATTGGAATGAAAACTGACCTTTTCCAGTCCTGTGGCCACTGCTGAGTTTTCCAGATTTGCTGGCATAGCAAATGTTTGCTTTTCCCCAAACATTAAAAGAGAATCGATGCTTATGCTTTAAAACATCATTAGTTCAGACTCTGTTAATTTGAAATTTATTATCATTTCCACTAGTATTGACAACACTGAGTCATGCCTCTTTATTGGAATTTGACTTATATAAGGAAAGTGCAAAAATAATATGCTGCAGTAGAATTAATTTTTTATAAAGTGAATGCACTCACATAATAAGCACCCAGATCAAGTTAAAAAAAGTCTCATCAGCTACAGAGCAGTTAAGAACTATCCTGACTTTTAACACCATCAATTGGATTGGCCTGTCTTTCAACTTTACATAAATAGAAACATACCATATGCATGCTAGTAAATGTTTTACTCTGCTAAGAAATATTTTTAAGAGATTAATTCATACTTTTGAGAGTAGTGGTGGTTTCTTCAGTCTGACTGGTGTATTTCATTGTGTGAATATGTCGACATTTATTTATCTGTTGTTTAGTCTCCTACTGATGGGCATTAGAGCAGTTTCTTATTTGCAGCTGCTATGAAAAATTCTTCTATAAACATTTTGTCTGTCTTTTGGTAAATATATGTACACATTTTTGGTAGCATAGAAATTGATGGACCAAAAGATAAGTGTATGTATTCAGCTTTAGTAAATAATGCCAAATGATTTTCCTGAGTTTTGCAAGATGATGACATCACTTTGAATACTCACCAGGAGTGTATATGAATTTTGGTTTCTCCACACATTCACTCACAGCTGGTACTGCCTTTCTTTTTCATTTTAGTCATTCTGGTGAGAGAAACTTGCCTTCTTTATCCATAAAGTATATTTTCTAGGCAGAGTAATACTGCAAGTAATGATTACTCATAGTATTGTTGACACAGTTTCTTCCACAGTTGTGACTGTTTCATCATTTGAAAATGATACAGTTTCAGTGCCAAGTGTAGCAGTTAATAAATACTGGTTGTACATAATTATGCATAGCTTTTTCCTTCTCTCTTATTCAGAACCCTTGGTATGTAGATGCAACCCTAATTTCTTCTACATCTGTATTACAGTAAACTAAAGACTGCTGAACAAATACAATAAATTCTTAATGCATTATCCTATTCAGAATCCTTCATCTTTCACATCATGATACTTAACTATTTTAAAAATTAAATTTAGGAGTAAGTGAGGATCAAGTAGAGGTCCTTCTAGTAGATGCCATGGCATACCTCATAAATAAGGTAACTGCAACTTCTAGGTTGCTTGGGATAATCCTCCTGGTTTATAGCTCTTGCCCTGAAAAAGTGCTACCTACGAAATATTCTAGTTTGAATGTCTCCAGTTTGCTACTGTGCATTATCACGGAGCATTAAATCTGTGCTGTAACTTCTTTTAAAAGAACATTTGAATGGTGAATTCCTTACTCATAACCAAAGTCAGCTTGGTTCCAAGTATTAACTCCAATTTGAATTAAAATCTGGGCCTGCCTTTTGGTAACTTACAACTTAAAGTAAATTTCTGCTTCAAGTTTATCTGATTCAGCTCATATTTTATGGACTATTCCATAATGAATGCACATATTAGTATTTTCCTGTTTATATAATAGTTTGATTCAAAGTTTATCACATAAAATAAATTTGAACTTTCATATTTTTCTTCTTTGCTGCTTTGAGATCTTCAGCAAAACTTTCAGAGGTTCACTATAGATTCATGATTGCTTTACCATTATTCCTGTTTCCAAATATGAATTCACTTATATATATGATGTGCTTTCTCTCAGTATATCTTCAACAGTTTTTCTTTCATTATTTTATTTCCTTTCATCATTAAATGTTCTCTTAAAGCAACAAAGTATTACATGTTTTTTTAAATGATACTTTAATCACCATTCACATGTTCTTTTAAAAGAAGTGACAGCACAGGTTTAACGCTCTATGATAATGCACACTAGCATAAATGAGACAAATAGAGTAAATGAGTGTATATGAATATCAAAATCTATCAAAATTCATTTGGCAACCCTGAAATCACTATAGGATCCTGTCTCATGAAATGAATCTTTCTCTTTATGTGGGTTATATTATGCTATAGATGTTTGTGCTGAATATTTCTGGCTATTTTATCAAAATAAAATAGGCATATGGAGCTTATGATGCTGACCAGGGATAAAATATATCTCAAAGGCTCAGAATTAACTTCCTCATAAGAAACAAGAATCTGATATTTAATGGGCCGGCTTCCTTCGGTTTACCATAATTAAAATGGTGATACAATACAGTCTTGTAAACGGTCTTCCATGCATGGCCAGTAGATCTGTTATATTCTTTCGAAGTCTTCCAGTTGCAGTGTATCAATAAGCATGGGCTGTGTGCTTAGTCACTCAGTTGTGTACGACTCTTTGTGACCCCATGGACTATAGCCTGGCAAGCTCCTCTGTCCATGGGGATTCTCCATGCCAGAATATTGGAGTGGGTTGCCATGCCTTCCTCCAGGGGATCTTCCTGACCTGGGAATAAAACTGGGATCTTCTGCAGTTGCTGGAGGATCCTTTACCAGCTGAGCTACCAGGAAAGACCATCAATAAGCATTTTGTATCTCAATATCCTTAAGCAAGTAGATCTCAAGATCCTCCCTCTTAAGATACCTCCACCTAGTTGAACTTCTATCAGCTATAAATATGCACTCTCAGGTTCAGATTCCAATTCCATTTGATTGTATTCATAGCTGTATTCAACTTGTACTCACCCACAGCCATGATTTCATTCAGTGACCTATCTAAGAGAATTTGTTTTAACCTTTAACAATCCAGGGTGTTCTCAGACAGTGTAGAACTAAAGACTTGAGCAGTGGACCATACAAGGAAAGTGATGGTAGATGATCATTAACACCATAACTGATGTCAACTTGGTTATGATAAAATTAAAAGTTATTATAGAGAAAGATGGTGCTTTAATAAGATCATTTGAAACCATCTTTTTTCAACATGATACTGGTTTGTTTTTCTTTGCATAGTCTATTTTCTTTATGCAGCATATCATGTTGGTGAATGGTGAGTATTTTGAAGCTAGCTAGAACTAATTTTGAATCTATATGTCTCTGAATAAGTTTGACTAACACTCTACATCTCAGCCTTTTCATACTTATATTAAATATTGGAATAAAAATGATAACTTTTGCTATGCATATTTATGAATGTGATGTGTGTAAAACACTTGTCACGGTGCCTGACCTTTAGTAAATGTTCCATAACAGTAGTTATAAATTAGTATTTTTAGTCTTGTTTTCATACTAAAGACAACTCAAAATCAAAGTTGCTTAAAAAAAAAAACACTTCTAGGAAATATAGAAAATTCTCTAGAAATACTACTTATAAAATTTCGATTCTTTTAACTCAGGCTGTTAGGAGTAACAAAGACCTATTAATTGTAAATAATTAAATCCCAACTTGGGAATATACTGAACAAGAGTGTATGTATATATATATGTACACATATGACAACCACACAAAAATATGCAAATATATATTTATAAATTTATATGTATATATGTGTATTTATTGATATGTTTAGCCTGGCAAGACTAAGTCAGATCTTGGTTTTCTCTGTTTATCCCTTTGGCAGCTCTTCCATATACTCTGTCATTTATTTCTAGGTTCAAATTCTGAACTCAACTTCCTAGCTTGTAATTTTGAGCAAGAAACCAAATTTTCTCAAGTCATCTTCTTCTTCTTCTTTTTTTTTTTTT
>SJYF01000047.1:4932929-4944519 GCA_006410515.1 Procapra przewalskii
CAGAATTTGCATGTATAAAAATGCATGTGCAGTCCAATCTCTGTGGTGTGGTAGATAGTTTATGTTGCAGGCATATTTTAAACATAGAAAAAATGTTAATCCCAAGAATATTACAATTAAAAAGCTCAAGGCAATTACAGGGGAATTTTCTTGAAGCTGTTCATTATAAGCCTAAGTATGCTCAGGGTTCTCCTGTCACTCAGATGTCATCTGGAGTATTTTACATTAGCAGTAGGCAGATGTTTTACTCACTTTAAAATGGTAATTGTTTTGAATAACCATTTTTTTATAGATTGCCTATAAAACCCAACAATTATAGACAAATTTTAAGACTGATTAAAATTTGAGTTCTGAAATATGATTTACCATGTAAATACTAAAATTAACCTATGAGCCAAGAGTTTTGTTAGTCATATAATATTCTATTAGACCAGTAAGATACTTAGTAAATTGAATAACTATATATATATGTATATATATATGCATACACATGTGCACACACATACACAAATAAAAATGTAGAGAGAGAAATACAACAGACTTAAGTCAAATTCAATTCACAATCAGATGGTTAAGTTTGTGGATTTTATCTTTAAATAATTAGGTTTAACAACCATATGCTATGGAAAACCAATGTCTGGAAACCAACTTAAAATTAATTGTGAAAAATCCTTTGCCAAAATATCAGATTTGAAAGATGTATTTTGGAAGTTCATAAAATAAAGTTATTTGGAGTGTGTGAAATATCTTAATTTTTTAAAGCAAGTATTATGATATAAACAATATGTTGTCTTTGTATGTGGATGGACAGAGAGAAAGGACTCTTATAAAAAGTTTGTGTATTTATATAAGCTCCTTTTTGAAAGAAAAATCGTAGACAAGATGAAACAGATGATGGTGATACATAACACATGTCAGCTGGGTATTACTGTTCACTTTCTGCTAGGTTGGAATGATTCAGCATCTGGAGCAAGGGCAGTAGAGAGTCTTCCCAGCAGTGGTCACAGATGAGAAATCAACTTGAACTTCAGGGCACTAATGTCCAAGTAAGCTGGCAACATCTGGTAAATATTTGGGTGAATAACTAAATGTTAGGGTTGGAGAGGAAGAGAAAGTAACTCATATAAAACCTTTACTAACTTCCAAAATCTACTTAAATGATTTGATAGTGGATGTACACATAAAATGATTATGTTAACACTGGATGGAGTTTGGGAGATACAGAAAAAGAATAGTATGTAATTCACTGAAGCAATATACTAATGAAATTTAAAATTGGAAATTGAATAAATAAATAATATTAACATGAACTTGGCAAAGTATGACATTATTTTCAGATAAAATTATGACTAATTTTAACTCTAAAACTATACATTCAAGGAGCACTTTTTTTCAAGCGCTAAATTCTAATTTTTCCTAAATCTGAGTCCATATCAGTGAAGCTTTAGTGGGAGTAGACCCCCAATAGGCCTGGAAATGCAGTAATATTAATGCCATAAACACAGTTCTCCTGAACCACATGGAGATGTAAAGGATGAGGAAACCTGGCATGCTGCAGTCCATGGGATCACAAAGGGTCAGATACAACTGAGAAACTGAACAGCAATGAACCACATACAGAATATACAAGATAATGAAGGTCAAGTTCAGTTCCTCATTCAATTTGGTAGGAAGACCTACACTTAGATGGCATCCTTGCCCACTGAAATTATTCCTAAACTAATCCTCATAACAGTTGTATGAATCATTTCTCTATCTAATAACTCACTTGGGGAAAAAGATTTTTCACTCTTCTATTTCCTTTTTACCAAAAAAATGAGTTCCAAATGATATGATACATGTTTTCATTCCGTATTTTTAGTAGGTTTTTAATAACACTATAAAATGTTTATAAAACATATATAAGTTGTCAGCTCAACTTGGTTGTAATTTTCCTTTCTTTTCAGCTCAGGAAAACTACAAAATTCACATTTGAGAGTTTATTCATTTGCATATCTGTGAATTATCTTATCTTCGTAGTAGACTCAACACGGGATATTAAACTTCTTTGACTGCTCCACTCCATCTTTAAGAAGCAAAAGGAAAAATATCACATAAATAAAAGGAAACACCCACTCTTGAGTGGCTTTGCTTGAAGTACATATTTGGTCTTTAGTTTAACTTGTCCTTTCAAAATAAAACCTTTTAGAATATATACTTTTTGGAGGAAAATAACTCATGAATAAATTTTAAGAATGTGCATGATAATAAAGTAAAATAGGAAAATACAATTAAAATAAAAATGTTTAAATCACTACTTGAACGTATTTTTGTTTCCCAAAATTAATACAATATCAATAGGTTTTCACAGATCTCAGAATATAAAGTATTTATTCCTATCTGCACTTTATGGCTTTTGTTTGGGCTTTTTTTGCTCATTTGCTTGTTTGTTTTGATGGGGACACCAACCATTCATTCATTAATTAGTTCATGTATTCATTAAAAGATATGTTGAGTGTTCTTCCAGAGAGCAGGGTCTGTGCTGAGAATGTTTATCAAGTATTAGACCTTAATACAGCTAAACTTTGTCTTGTGTTGAATTTGACATTTAGAGCACAAATTTAAGTAAATGCCAGGGATTTACTCTGAAGATGTAGCAATTTCCTCTTCTTGAGACTGTTTGTCCTTTTTGGTTTTGCACAGTTCAGTCAAAAAAACATTTGTACAGACTTCTAGTGGCTAATTCCCATAACTAAATTGTGTAATTCAAATGTAGCCATAAAATTCTATGAGGACAGGATATGATTCATCCTTTGCTTAGTGTCTTAGACTCTACTTCTCCTTTTTTTTTGTTTAATTTTTTTTTTCTTTTACTAGTGTGGGATGCATGAGTTCTAATGTCAGCAGCAACATCTTACATTTATTATGTTAGACTTCTTTGAAAAAAACACCAGACGATATGTTTTCTTCACCACGTCATTGAAACAAGGTTCAACAAAGTCATACAAAAATTAAAACTATTTTTGTAAAATGGCTTCTGTATACATTTTGACAGTGTAGCCTCACCCTAAATGTCATTCTCCAAATATGAGATCACCCTTCCTTTTGCTACCACATAAATGTCTTAAATATCAGTGGCTATATGTAAAATTTCTCATCATTTTACATGCTTTTTGCTTCAAAGGGTTAAATATTTCTCTTTAACTGTTTTCATGGCTAGTAGCTTGACACTTAGGTATAATCCTGTGGGTCTTTCTTGAGAACTTGTTTGTACGCTTTGTCTCTCAGTCATGTCCTACTCTTCACGACCCCCTGAACTATATAGCCTGCCAGTCTCCTCCATGCATGGGATTCTCCAGGCAAGAATACTGGTGTGAGTTGCCATTCCCTTCTCCAGGGGATCTTCCTGACCCAGGGATTGAACCTAGGTCTCCTGCATTGCAGGCACCAGGGAAACTCATACCAATACCTTCTGATTCTTACCTCCACTCAAAACCTAGCCCCACCTGTTTGTTTTGTCTACCCATGTCTTTTGCATAATCCTTCGGTGGATTTTTCAACAGAGTCCTTTTAATAAAGTCATGTTGCCACTTGAGTAAGGAAAGAAATTCAAGCATTAGAATGGAATAAGGGAATGGAATAATTCCTTAATACCTTTACGTAAGTTAAAAACAATCCTATAATGGATCTTGAAATAACAATTCATATGTATTACATCTCCTGTGCCAGAAACACTATTGACAAAAGACAGACTTTATTTCCTAAATGGGAAGGGTGAGTTGGAAAAGAAAACTCTCTTTTCAGGAGAGTTTTGCTCTTTAACTTGAAATGCTTTTTAAGTGGAGGGCCCTGAGGGCACATAAAGAGAGACCTTAAGTGTGTGTAAGGATATGATTAAGGAAATTGATTTCCAGAGCCTCAATTTCCATGTATTTTCTTTCCAGGGAAAATGCTCGCTATGAAGGGGACATATCTGTTCTCCTTTCCCAACTACCCTTAGGTAATCACCTTTTCCTTTCTTCTTTTTTTTTTTTTCCACTCCTTTCCCCTTCCCCAGTTTTGCACATTGCATTTTCCAGAAATGCAGACATGCTCCCAGATCCTACAGAAAAACCTCCTTAATCAAGGTACCACAACACTTCTTCCCATCTGTCTTATTAGTAGATTCATTTCCAGTAGCATTTCTATTTTTTTTATGTTTTATAATTGTTGTGCTAAGTCGCTAAATTCATGTCTGACTCTGTGTGACCCTATGGACTGCAGCCTGCCAGGACCCTCTGTCCATGGGACTCTTCAGGCAAGAATGCTGGAGTGGCTTGCCATTTTCTTCTCCTTACAATTGTTACTTACAATGATTTATAATATTGTCCTGAACAATTGTTAATGATAATTATTGTGACATAATTAATTCCAGAAGAAATTTTAGACACTTACAATTGATGTTCAAAGAAAATTTTAAATAAATGTCTTTTTGATGATGCCTTTTTACTGCAGAGAAATATGATATAGTGTTAATAAACATTCAAGCATAAAAATATATGAGAATGGAAAAATTGTAGGTGAAACTGAAAGAAAATATAATTTCACTGAGGAAAAAGCAATCAGATTTTTTCAATAGTAAAAAAGTATGTTTGTATACCTTTAACTGAATTATGGGATAATGTTCTTGTGATTATATTTATACTCCTTTGGGATTTTCTTTTTTAATTTTTATTGAAGTATAGCTGCTCTGCAATATTATATGTTTTGTTTATTTTAGTCACTAAGTTGTGTCCAACTCTTTTGTGACTCCATGGACTGTAGCCCACCAAATTCCTCTATCCATGCAATTTACCAGGCAAGAATACTGCAGTGGATTGCCATTTCCTTCTCCAGAGGATCTTCCCAACCCAGAGATCAAACTTATGTTTCCTGCATTAGTAGATGGATTCTTTACCACTAAACCACTGAGGAAGACCCATTATATAAGTTACAAGTATATAATATACTGATTCATAATTTTTAAAGATTATGCTTTATTCATAGTTATTATAAAATATTGGCTAAATTCCCCATGTTATACCATATATTCTAGTAATTTATTTTATACCTAATAGTTTGTATGTCTTACTCCCCTCCCACATGTTGCCCCTCCTCCCTTTCCTCTCTCCACTGGTAACTACTGGTTTGTTTTCTGTATCAGTGAGTCTGCTTATTTTTCTTTTATTCATTAGCTCATTGTATTTTTTAAGTTCCACATATAAGTGATATCATACAGTATTTTCCATTCTCTGTCTGACTTACTTCATTTAGTATAAGGGCCTCCAAGTCCTTCCATGTTGCTGCAAATGACAATGTTTTATTCTGCTTATGGCTGAGTAACATTCCCTTATATACTACATCTTTATTCATTTGTCTGTTGATGGACACTTAGGTTGCTTCCATATCCTGCAAATAATGCTTCCATGAAAACTGAGATGCAGGCATCTTTTCAAATTAGTATTTTTGTTTTTTCATTTACTTACTCAAGAGTGCAATTGCTGGGTCATATGGTAGTTTTATTTTTAGTTTTTTGAGATACTATACTATTTGACAGCAAAAGAAAAAAAAATAAAATTAAAAAAAACCCTGTCAAAAACAGTTTTTTGTACTGTTTTTGGATACATTTTTAAAAGTGACACAGCAATTGTATTTAAAATAGAAATTATATACCTTTGAAAACCATTGAGTTATATGATGAAATTTTTAGATTCTAACTTTAAAAACAGGATATCTAACTTAAAGTTATCTTAGGGAGCAGAAGCCTAAACCACAGCTCTCAAACTAACAGCTTAACAATACTTATGAGTATCATACTTGCACAATATATTTGCCTATTTTTCTGAAAGAGTTCCCGCCCACCACCAAGAAAGTAATTTCTTTCTGCCTTGGATCCTTATAACCATTTTGAGGGGAATATTTTTCCTTGGAGACAGACCTGTCAATGCCTGATAGAGCTCATGCCAAGATCCTTGCCCTTGGGCCTTTAAAACTTACTCCACATGCTGGTTTCCTCATATTAGGATCATTCCTGAAAATCTTCTCCCTACTTTTTGCTGTCAAATAGTCAACTTGAGCAGGTATATATTGGGTTGGCCAAAAAATTTTGTTTAGGTTTTCCTGTAATATGTTAAAGATCACCATAGCAACAGGTTACCAGGATGGTTGAGAAAGCACTTTTAATGACACTTTTAGGGCACCAGAGAGTATCTCCTAAGAGAAAGTTCAGTCAACACATGAGCCACTTTCAGGAGATAAGAAAAGAACACTAATCATACTTACTAACTCACCATATTCCTGAAATTACTCTGTCAAGCATTGCTACTCACTAAGATTTAAGGTAAAAGAAGGAGGCAACAGGATGAGATGGCTGGATGGCATCACTGACTCAATGGACATCAGTCTGAGCAAACTCTGGAAGATAAGGAAGGACAGGGGAGCCTGGCGTGATGCAGTTCATGGGGTTGCCAAGAGTCGACACAACTTAGCAAATGAACAACAAAGAATTAAATATAAAAGATACCTTTTAGTTTGTATTTCATTTGAACTCTACATTATTTGATAGTGGTAACAATTCCTTCTTTAAAATTACAACCTCCACAACATTTCTCTCTTTGATCACCCCACACTTCTACAAATTACTCTCAAGCGCTTTTATATGCAGTTCTTATGCTGTCTGTCACCAAACTCTGGCTGTCTTACTCTAAACACTATGTTTGATGATTTCCCATACAGTCTGGTCTTTAGCTACCAATAGGATGTTGTTGTTCAATTGCCCAGTCATGTCCAACTCTGTGACCCCATCTACTGTAGCACACCAGGCTTCTCTGTCCTTCAGCATCTCCTGAAGTTTGTCCAAGTTCATGCATCAGTGATGCCATCCAGCCAGCTTATCCTCTGATGCCCTCTTCTCCTTCTACCCTCAATCTTTCCCAGCATCAGGGACTTTTCCAATGAGTCATGTGTTCTCATTAGATGACCAAAAATACTGGAGCTTCAACATCAGTCCTTCCAGTGAATATTCAGGGTTGATCTCCCTTAAGACTGACTGGATTGATCTCTTTGCTGTCCACGGGACTCTCAGGAGTCTTCTCCAGCACCGCAGTTAAAAGGCATCAATTCTTTGGTATTCTCCCCTCTTTATGGTCAATATAGCTCAAATCTCTGTTTGCAGCTTAATGCAGTCTTTCTGCTGAGTTACATTTGAATCTTCCAACATTTTCTTGATCTAGTTTTTGGTTTTGGTGTTATTTATCTTTCCCTTAGATATGAGTAAAAGTTTTGATCCAGAAATACATACAATGTATATCCAGTGACTTCCTGTATACCTTAACACAAAATATCATAACCTGTAGGCACACATACCTCTCTAAATAATCAAGCAAAATCTGGCCACACTCAGGTTATTTATTTCTCAACGTTGGAACTCTGCTTTATTCAGATGGGTCACTTCAGTCTCTAGTATAGGTACCCTCAGTCTCTAAGTTACTGCTCCTGTGACTCTCCCAACCTAAGCTGCCCATCTCCTTTCTCATTGCATATCCAAATACCCTCCTTGTATTCAAGCATTGCCCCAGTTTTCACACACTCAGTATAGTTTGTTCTTAACTGTCCTAATATCCACTTATGTTAACATTCTGGAACTATATTAGGATGTTTTGGGCATAAAAAAAATTCTTTGGAAATTAAGTCATGTATAAGCTTCAACTTATAACAACATCATGTTTCTATTCTTTGATTTCAAAATTAATACCTATGCTCTTAGAGTATGGGAATCTTTATTCTCTGACTTTTAATGTCTGGGAAAATGTTTTCAACACAATAGTGTTTTGAAGTGTTTGTTATATAGATCATTAATAAGAAGATTCTCATTTTTATTTTTTTTTAATTTTTATTATTATTATTATTTCCCTACATTACAATACTGTATTTTTTTTGCCATACATTGACACACGTTGGCCACAGGTGTACCCAATCTCCCAATGCCGAAGCCCCTTCCCACCTCCCACCCCATTTCTCCCTGGATCACCCCGTGCGCCAGCCCCAAGGATCCTGTATCCTGTATTGAACATAGACTGGCGCTTCATTTCTAGATTCTCATTTTTAAAGTCAAGGTGTGTAACATACTGACAGAAAGACTGTTGATAATTGCTAAAATGTCAAGAGAATGGGAGAGATGTTATTATCCAGGAGTCTTAGAGCTTATATTATATTCTGCTGGAATAATAGTCAACTATGGGATAGGAGTTTAAAATTTGAAAAATAGCTTCATGTCCAAATTTAGCTCCCTTATAGAGTCTCTTCTATGCTTAAAATTCTTATAGGTCCTCAGAGTTAATAAAACCCAAATAAAGACATGAATGTTATTTGAAAGAGTATTTTTTTCTTAAACTGGTTTATCAGATCAGCCAAGTTAATTGTCCAGACTTCAAGGAGTGTTAGAATAGACCAAGATGAGGGAGAGGAGTGGACAGAAAAGTCTAGAACATGGAGCTTCAAGGAAGGAAATTCTTCAGGGGAAATACTTTGTGTGCTAAGGATGTGTGGTAAATGTGCTGAGTATGTGAGATGGAGTGAAGTGAGAGCTGCCAAAAAGTAGTGGGTATAAAAAGCACCTCTTGGATGAGCTATATCTATACTAGATGGATGTGCTTTTGTGCAAGGCAACTGTTGTTGAATGAGTTTCAGGTAGAGACTTATATTTAGTGAGAACATCAACAAATATAAAATCAGAATTGCCAGTTTGAGGGACATGTACTGTCAACATTTTCTAAGTGCCTTAAGTGGTTAGTTGCCTCACCAAAACTGTATTTCTTTAAGTATTTTGACTTTCGTTCAATTAATATTTACATAAGAAAAACAGAGGTTGATCAAGGAAAGGAGGAAAAGGTAGACCAAAGTAAGTATAGGAGGAAAAGAAAGTACATATGATTGGCATTAGTGTGAATGGTNNNNAATGGTACAGTGTAGACATCTGAAATATTTATTTTATATACCTTCACTGTGAGAGAGTTATAAGTACCATCACTTCTTTGAGAATAAAATGAGATTCAGAAAAATGAAGTAAATAATCCGGTGACAGTAAAAGCTAAATCTGTTATTTGACTTTAACTCCAAAGTCCACACTTTTTAAAATAATTAAAATTAAAATAACAAAGACATAAAAAGACAAAGAAAGAAACATTATGAGAGCTTTGATTATTACTTAGCATGTGACATAAAAATGACTTTGACATTTTTATATGATGTCAAATTCACTCATAAAGGAAGGAAGCCAGTGTTCGGAGTTTAAACAATGTAAATCAATATTTGATTAAGTGTCTTAGTTTAGGTTCTAGGAGCAGACTTAAAATAAGAGTCATATGCAGATAGTTTATTTGGAAAGTGATTCCAGTAACCATGGACAAAGGAGTGAGGAAATGATAGAGAAAAGGTAAGGAAGCCAAAAAAGTATCACATTATTAAATAGGCTACCATAGTAACTTAATCCCATGTGATTGTCACCTATGAGAGGAGAGAGCTGGGTATTAAGAACTAGCTCCTAGCAGTTGATGACTGAAGATTATTCCTGTGGACCACTGATTCACCAGCATTTCTAACCTTCTTTGTACACAAACAGAGAGGGCTTAAGCAGCCACAGCAAACCCTCAAGCAAAGAGCAGGTGTTGCTATTTGGAAGTCAGTTGGCAGCTACTGTGAAAGGTAAGGGAGATATGGACATGAAAGTCATCTGCTGCGTTATGGAAAACAGCATGCTCAAAGAATATTAGGTTGTGGATAGAATAATTAAGTTATCTAGAAAAATTCCCCGAACTCCTTCATCGCATATATTTGGTGAAGACATAAGGCTACCTCCCACAAAGCCATGGAAGATGCTCCTTGCACTTCAGCACAGTTAGCCCTGAACACTTAACACCCACATTAGCTATGAATCAAAGATTTCCACTGGAAATGGTGAAAGAGGTGTTCGGTGGAAAGTCTCAGCTTTAATTGAGGAGATGCACTGATTATTTCATTCTTAGTCTTATCTCAGCTCTGTTTTAGTGCCTTTGCTGTTTTTCTGGGTCAAAATTCTTAACTCCCTTGGTTTTTTCCTTTACTTCCTTTTTTTTTTCTTTTGACAAGTAAGAAACTGCTATAAGAGGAAGTCTTTCTCCAAATGCATCTCTAGGGCACTATTAAAAGCTGGGAGCAGCAGGCTTTTCTCCTTCTGTTGGCTCTATGAGTCACTCACTCACTCATTATATGCATCATGAGCTTGAACCTACCAGTAACTGTATCTGAAAAAGCAATTCATTTTGACAGTGCTATGCACCAAGAACTGTTTGAGACAAAGAGGTAGAATACGAAAATAAGAAAGAATTGGTCACAAAGGAGTTTATAATCTCATAGAGTACGTCAGTTAGTCAAGTATATAAATAGCTATAATAGAAGGCCATAGTGAAGAAACAGAATTACTATGGAAATATGAAGAGAGACAAAATTATCTCCATTAGGGTTTGGGTTATGGGAAGTTTAGCATGTTTGGAAAGCTACTACTTGAAGTTTGGAAAGATTTTGGACAAGTGGGGTTGTTGAGATATGGCAGTGGTATCCTCCAGTGAAAACAAATAAGAAAAATATGTGTTGTATTGAAGAAAGATGAAATAGCCTAATTTTCTCAGAGTATGTAGTATAGGAGGACGCACTGAGAGAAAAGCAAGATGTGAATAGTTACCTTGAAGCAATCAAGCTGCTGGTGAAAAGCCCTCTAGGAACCATGGATAATGAGACTCTATGAAAACTACAGTGTATTTCTTCTCATATTGGACAAAATGCCCACTCTATTGGCCATCTATGGGCATTTAGCTCAAAACATGAAATAAAAAATTCAACATTAGAAATCAAACTCTCTTCAGAAAAATTTCTAAATTATAGATAAAGAGGGCTTGCACATACTAAACATTTAATAGAAATTATTTTACTCAACTGAGAAGCTGTTCTTTATTTATGTTGTTCTAGTATAACATCTTTCTGAATATCTCAGTTTTATAGTGACAAGTACCTTGGAGATAAGACAGATAAAACTGCCCTGAAAGACACAGAAGAATAAAGGTTCAAAAGAGTGTTTCTCACATTCTGTTTTGTGTGTGAATGAGTTGCGTGGTTAAAGCAATTCCATTATACCAGTTTCCAGTAAGTATGACAAACTGTTCTAATTAAGCCATTTAAACAACAATTTTATTCCAAACATATGTGCAACCAAATGTATTTTAAAATAATTTTTTCACTGCTCTTTTATAAAAATTAGTTTTCATCATTGATAATGTGATTTTATAAATTCAAAATATTATAAACTAGAATTTGTGATAAGAAAATAAATTTCTTGCTTATTGAAATTTGCCCTGGCAACACATATTATTCAAAACAACAAAAACCAGGAATAATTTGCTTCTAAAATAATAATAGTATTAGCTAATTTATAAACATTAAAACAACTAAAACCATATTGTAAAAGCAGAAGTATGAAAAGTCAATCTCAATAACACACATGTTCTTTAGAAAACATTAGATTAATCTGGAAGTATTTTTCCTTAAATGGATTTCTTCCACT
>SJYF01000047.1:4944549-4957066 GCA_006410515.1 Procapra przewalskii
TTTGGTACTATACAATGGTAGTATGCAATTCCTTGTATAAATTTTTACATATTTCTTATTTATCATTATATTATCTCCATATGACATAAAGCTCTAAAATCTGAATGATCTGGGTGCAAGTATTTTTTGGATGTTGCAAATTCTGCAAATTATACATTTTAATACATTGAGCCTACCAGTTTAAAAAGCCAGTGGCATAACTTCATCTTTATTTCACAGTTCCTTTTTTTGCACATCCTAGCTCTGTCGCCTCCTAACTCTATGAAACTGGAAAAGTTCTCTACTTTTGTGAATTGAAGTTGCCTCTCCTCTAACATAGTGAGTAGTGATACCACCCTTTTCACACAGCTGTGATGGGGATTAAAACGATAAGTAGTTCTTGACACGTATTAGCCACTTAGTATGTGACAGGCAGCTTTGGCTGCAAAATTATCTAAGTCTGTGTTATCCTTTAAAAATAAAAATCTGATCATATTATTTCACTAGCTTAAAACTTATCAATAGCTTCTTACTGCTCTTGGGGTAAGATTGAAAATTTTAAAAATGGCTCAGAAGAACCTGGATAATGTGGCTTTTGTCTAGATGTCAAGCATTTTTTCATATCTCTCTAAAAATGATCATATTTGTGTAGTCTTCTCAAATATGCTATTGTCCTTCCCAGAATGCTTCTGGAATTTCTAGAATGCTCTTTCTTTTCTTTGTTAGAAACTAAATATCCTTTATATTATAGGAAAAGAAAATATTTCAATTTGGATCTCTCTCTTTGTTATAAACTCACATATAGCCTTCTGAGAGTCCCTTGGACTGCAAGGAGAGCCAACCAGTCCATCCTAAAGGAAATCAGTCCTGAATATTGACTGGAAGGACTGATGCTGAAGCTGAAACTCCAATACTTTGGCTAACTGAGGTGAAGAACTCACTCATTTGAAAAGACCCTGTTGCTGGGAAAGATTGAAGGTGGGAGGAGAAGGGGATGACGAAAGATGAGATGACTGGATGGCATCAATGGACATGAGTTTGAGTAAACTCCAGGAGTTGGTGCTGGACAGGGAGGCCTGGCGTGCTGCAGCCCATGGGGTCGTAAAGAGTCGATCACGATTGAGCAACTGAACTGAACTGATAGCCATGTTATTTTCCTTTATAATATTTGTTTTCATTCAGTTCAGTTCAGTTCAGTCGCTCAGTTGTGTCCAACTCTTTGCATGAATCACTTGAATCGCCAGGCCTCCCTATCCATCACCAACTCCCGGAGTTCACTCAGATTCATGTCCATCGAGTCAGTGATTGTTTTCATTAGTAACTAGTAATAATTTGTGTGGCTATTTGAATGAAATCCATCTCCCCAGCTGAACAAGGAACTCATGAAGGAAAGGATTATGTATGAGTTTCATAATTTCACCCTTTAAATACATAGCAGATTTTTAATTTATTGCTTGATTGAATGACTTTAAAAAATACTAGTAAACCAAATCCAACAATTCATAAATAGGTTTACATATCATGACCAAGTGGAACTTATTGCAAAAGTTGAAGCTGTTTTAATAGCTTAAAACAAAAGAATAAAATATGCCATGCCAATAGATAAAGTATAAAAAACAAATGACTACCTCAATTAGTTCAGCAAATATCCTCATGAGAAAAATGCTCAACAAAGAAGGACTGGATGACAACGTCTTCAATCTGATAAAGGATATCTACAAAAAACCCATAGCCACAAAATATTGACTAAATGAATGTTTTTCACTTAAAATTGGGAGCAAGTCAAGAAGACCCACTCTTGCCACTTAAATTTAAAATTGTGTTAGAGGTCTTTGCAATTAGGCAAGATAAAGAAAAGCAAATCCAGATTAGAAAGAAGTAAAATTTGTTCTATTTGAATATGGCATGAACTTGTGTATAACCATTCTAATTACTCTATGGAAATTATTAAGACTAATAAGTGAACTTAACAGGATTTACTTCAGGATAAAAGATAAATATACAGAAAATAAATATTTCTATATACTAGATTAATATTCAAAAAATTAAAATAATTTCACTTATAATATCATGAAAAAACAAAATACAAATAAAGTTAACCAAAGAAATTCAACATTTGAACACTGACAGTGACAAAACATTGTTGAAAGAAGCTCTAAAGAAAGAGAAAGGCATTTCATGTTCATAGATCAGAAAATTTAATATTAAGATGACAGTACTTCTCAAAGTGATGTAAAGATTCAGTGCAATTTGTATCAAAAACCTAGATTCTTTTTTGTAGTAACTGAAAATCTAAAGATAAAATTTATATTAAAAAAGTAATGAATCCAGAACAGCCAAAACAATTTGAAAAAGAACAAAGTTGGAAGACTTATACTTTCCTATTTCAAAATTTACTACAGAGCTACAGTAATCAAGAGAATGTGGTACTGACATTAGATATATAGAACAGTGGAACAGAAGTGAGAGTCCAGAAATAAACTGTTACATTTCTGGTCAGTTGACAAGGGTGCCAAGACAGTTAAATGGGGACTTTTTTTTCAATAAAGGATACTAAGATAGCTGGATAACCATATGCAAAAGAATGAAGTTGAACCTCAACCCCATACCATACAAAAATATTAACTCAACCTAGATCACAAAATTAAATATAAAAGTATTCCATCCTTAGCAAAAAATATGGGGATAAACCTTACTAACTTTGAGATAGACAGTGGTTTCTTTGACATGACACTAAAAGCATCATTCAAAAAAGAAAATAAATACATACATTGAATCATATCAAAATTTTAAAAAATTGTTTTGTGCTACAAATGATATCATCTAGAAAATAAAAGACCATGCACAAAATGAAAGAGAACATTTCTAAATCATATATCTGATAAAATGCTTGTATCTAGTATGTGCAAAGAACTCTTAAAACTCAATAATAAATGTACAAATAGCTCAATTAAAAATGGAAAAGAAACTGAACAGATATTTTCCAAAGAAACCAAATTACCAAAAAGCATGTGAAGATATACTAAATATCATTAGTCACTAATAAGATGCAAATCAAGACCACAATGAGATACCATTTCACTCCTACAATTTTTGGAGCTATAATTAAGAAGACAGACAGTAACAAGTGATGTTGAGGATATGGAGAAATTGGAATCCTCAGACATTGCTCTTAGTAGAACAAAGCAATATCAAAATTCCTCAAAAGTGTAAATATAGAGTACTGTATGAGTCAACACTTTCACCCAAGATAGTAAAAACAATTATTTACACAAAAATGTGTACAGAAATGTTCATAACAACATTACTCATAATAGTCCAAAGTGGAAACAACCAAAATGTCTATCAACCAAAGAAAAGATAAAGAGTATGTTGCATATCCATACAATGGAATATTATTTTCCATTCAAAGGAAATGAAATACTGATAAACACTACAACAAGATGATTGAAAACATTATACTAAGTGAAAAAAGACAGTGACAATTAACCACATCTTGTCTGATTCAATGTATTTGAAATATCCAGAACAGACAAATATACAAAGACATAATGAGATTAGTTATTGCTGACAGATAGGGGTGTCATGGGGAGGCAAAAGATTTGTGGTTTCTTTCAGAGAGGTCAAAGATGTTCTAAATTTTGTTTGTGGTGATGGTTGCACAAATCTATGAAATTCTTGAAGGCATTAAATTACACACATTAAATGGGTAAATTGTATAGTATATGAATTATGTCTCCATCAGTTCAGTTCAGTTCAGTTGTTCAGTTATGTCTGACTCTTTGCGACCCCAAGGACTGCAGCACACCAGGCTTCCCTGTCCATCACCAACTCCCAGAGCTTACTCAAACTCATGTCCAGAGAGTCAGTGATGTCATTCAACCATCTCATCCTTTGTCGTCCCCTTATCCTCCTGCCTTCAATCTTTCCCAGGATCAGGTCTTTTCAAATGAAAGGCAACATCAGGTGGCCAAAGTATTGGAGTTTCAGCTTCAGTATCAGTCTTTCCAGTGAATATTCAGGGCTGATTTCCTTTAGGATGGACTGGTTGGCTCTCCTTGAAGTCCAAGGGACTCTCAAGAGTCTTCTTCAACACCACAGTTCAAAAGCATCAATTCTTCCGTGCTCAGCTTTCTTTATAGTCCAGCTCTCATATCCATACATGGCTACTGGAAAAACCATAGCTTTGACTAGATGGACCTTTGTAGTAAAGTAATATCTCTGCTTTTTAATATGCTGTCTAGGCTGGTCATATCTTTTCTTCCAAGGAGCAAGTGTCTTTTAATTTCAGGCTGCAGTCATCATCTGCAGTGATTTTAGAACCCAAGAAAATTAAGTCTCTCACTTTTTCCATTATTTCAGATACTTTAAAATGGATTGAGTAAACAAACAAATTAATTCTAAAAACAATGTTATACATTGAAGATATTTTGTAATAAATATACTAAATACACTAATTTTTAATGGCTATAAAATATAAAATCCCCCAATTGCTCTATTAATTAGAAATCTGCATGCATTTATGAAGGTGTTCTGGAGGCCATCCATAAGCAACAGTTTAAATGTGTATCCTATATGTGAGTGTCATGTCTTAAACAGCTTCTTGTTTCCCCAAACTGTGAAACTGAATTTGGTGTTTCATCATGGCCTCTGAAGTTAAATCCACTACCAAATCATTAGTGAACTATATAGATTTTATTTGTCAGATTCAAGAAAAGAGAAGATAGGGTTTATACCAAACTTTGCATGGAAAAGGCCTTAATAAATATCCCATTTTACATTTCAGTCATCCCATGAATTTTTATTCAGTTGTCACTGTTTTATCTCAACTTTCCCTCCACTAGTCTAAACCTGTTTGTCTCTGCTTCCTTTGTTACACAGATTTCATGATGATCTCACAGATTTACTCAACTGCCAGCTGACATATAGCCCTAGACATACAACTTCCAAGTATGTTCCTTATGGCCTTAACTCAGTAAAACTGATGGTATTTTGTTGCCTGTATGCAAGAAACATTTTCTCTTTACTGCTGCTGCTGCAGTTGCTTCAGTCGTGTCCGACTCTGTGCGACCCTGTAGACGGCAGCCCACCAGGCTCCCCCATTCCTGGGATTCTCCAGGCAAGAACACTGGAGTGGGTTGCCACTTCCTTCTCCAATGCATGAAAGTGAAAATTGAAAGTGAAGTTTCTCAGTTGTGTCCAACTCTTCATGACCCCATGGACTGCAGCCTACCAGGCTCCTCCATCTATGGGATTTTCCTGGCAAGAGTCCTGGAGTGGGTTGCCATTGCCTTCTCCTCTCTTTATCTAGATCCTTATAATTAAATAAAGGGTCTTATTAAGGTAATTTGTTAAATGAATCATTAGCATGTTCATGATGTCTAAACTTTGCAATTCAGTTGGACAACCATTTATTGTCACAATGTGTCAGATAACATGGTAGTCATTGGATACATACAAGTACACGGTCCTTGTGCTTAAGTTGTGCTTAAGTCAAGTTCTTTCAAAAACATGACCTAGATTAACATTTTTCCAATACTGTAAAGAAACTCAGGCTCAAGTAAAGAAAGTAAGGAAATAAAGGCTCAAGAAGATCCTGTTGAGTCACGTACCCAGTGTCCAGATTTGCGCTCACAGTTTCTAATAATAAATGTTTTCTTTTTTAATTTGACCAGTGAGTCACACTAACTATAAAACTGTATGCATACATTATTTTATTTAGGTTTCATAGAATTCCATTCACAGATTCCAAAAACATTTAATCAGTATACTTTGTGTATGTATTTTTAGGCCCTATATCTGTCAGGGCTCTTATTTACGTAAGACAGGATCTGCTATGGCTAATTTGAGCAGAGAGGATTTACTGCAGGGCAATCAAAGCTGTGAGTGGGGTCTTTGTTCTGATAGTGAGAGGTGCAGTCTCATCTTGATAACTTACAAAGTTGCCAGACCCACGCATTCTGGTTTGGGGAGTGAGGTATACAGAACCATGCACTGCTATCTGAGGAACATTTTAATGTGTATTTCCAAGCAAGTACTGTAGCTGTCTTCAGTATTCCTGTCCGCTGGTCTATAGTTTAGGTGATTTCTAGGTGATAAGACACATGGTAAGGCTAATGAATCCTATGAATAAGAGCTTCTTTCATTCTGAATATGAGTTTCTTGATCAGAAGAGATAATAAGATAATATGGTGGTAAATATTTCATAAAATACAGATATGGCTACTTTTAGAAGTGTGATGGGCAATAAAGTAAAAACTATATACAAAATAACTGTCTATTAAAACAGGAAAAGTTTTGGGAAGTAATTTATTTGCCATCAAGTGATTTGTTACTCAGATATTGGCCATGTGGAAGGCTTAAGGTTAGACATAGCTGATATTGTATCAGGCGAAATTGGTGGAAAATATCAACTTAGATGATGGTTATCCTGTGTTTTTACATCTGTCCACTACCTCCATTCCTTCTACCATAACTATTTTGTCAATAAATTCATTAGGCGAGTTATGGAGATGCTTGGGTAAAAAGGCTAACTGATATCTGTAGAGTAGTTTATTTTGTCAGCATAAGATTTATTCTGAGAGGAAAGTTTTCCAAATTTTTACCAATTCTCCATTCCTACTCTTTCCAAATCCTTGACCATCTTGGCAAACCATTCTTTAGCTCATTCTCTGAGGTTTAGGTGTCTATACTTTGGAATACATTTGCTTCCTGGAAAAAAAATATTTCCTACCTACAAGGAAGTTTTCTCTGCTATCCTTCAGCGTCAAGCTTAGATTGGGCTGTAATACTCAAATAGTCTGCTTCTAGCAAGCCCAGCCATTCTGTATAAAGAGATTTGTAAGTTAAGCTTGTTACTGTTCCTCCTTATTAAACTAGAGAACTCCATATGAGGCTAAAGCTGTGGTCTGGGGGCACTTGGGCAGCACAGCGGGAGTGAACACACTGAGAATGTGAGCCATCTGCTTTTGGCCTTGTTCACCTTATATCACATCAAATGCTTCAAGTACTGTGGGATAAACCTGGTAATGTCAGAATTTATGGCTTGCTGCATAAGAAGACATCCAGTTCATGACAGACAACTGAGGTTGAATGTTCACCTGGTGTCCCATGGCCCAAGAGCAGACTTCCCAGGTAGCACTAGTGGCAAAGAATCTGCCTGCTCTTACAGAAGATGCAAGAGACTTAGATTTGATCCCTGGGTAGGGAAGATCCTCTGGAGTGGGAAATGGCAACCCTCTCTGGTATTCTTGCCTGGAAAATTCCATAAACAGAAGAGCTTAGTGGGCTACAGTCCATGGGGTCCCAAAAAGTTGGACAGGACTGAGCCTGCATGGACGCACTCAGGCACACGTGCACACACACACGGCCCAAGAGTAAATTGAGAGCTCAATAGGGCTCCACTGTGATTGAGTTAGTGCAGTTTGCCTATCATCCTTATCAAGCACTGACATTTTAAACCAATATGCTTGACCAAAATGGCCAAATGGTAAGACCGCTTATGCCACAGATTGTGTCTATGAGAACTAAGAGCACTTTGCTTCCTGCAAATAAGTACTGTAATTTAGAGTTTTCAGACAAATATAACCTGAGATAGCTTACCAACAACAGGCATTATTACATAAAATGCTAGAGGTTTACTTTACAGGTGAGAAAACATTTTTTTAAAAAGGGAGATCTGAGATACGTAAAGCAATAATGAACAAAGAAATTGGTAAATATCTGGGACAATGTGAATTATCAAACCTGTTATATAATTTTAGAAGTTAAAAACCAATAGAAACATATTAGACAATAACATATAAGTCAAAAAGAGAGATATGAGAAGATTTAAAGTGTTCCAAAGTCCTAGTTTGTAGGCTAGGATTAACCTTTGAATGATTATGTATCTATGGTAAAAGTACAATGACAACCACTGAAATATTTGAAGTGTGTGTAACTTCCAAAAGAAAAATTTAGAGTTTTAAAAACTCAATCCTAAAAAACAGTATAGTAAGGAAAATCAAACAGTATAGACAAAATAGAACAAAACAAGAGAAATCAAGTCATACATATTTGTGATTGAAATACATATAAAGGAAATAGAATCACCAGTAATAAAAAAATAAATGAACAAACAAAAATTAAGGCACTGATGCTAGGTAAAATTCACGTATATGTTGTTTATAAAAAATAAAGTGAAAATAGGTGTACAGGCAGTAAAGTCAGAATCACAATGGCATAAGATGCCTTTTGTTTGTGTTCTATTTATCAACAATGAAAATCTGGCATCCACAAACAAAAGTGTCTTTGAAGAAAGTAGGGGGTTAGTCACCATATGTGAAGGGATATAAGAGGAGTCTTATCCATCTTTGTTGTCAAGTAATAGGCAGAGGGTCCCTGGTTCTGGCTGTTGATTCTGCAGTGTCCTATAAACCAGCTCCAGTTCCTCTCAGTTAGGGTCCAGGAGGCCCTGGGGAACGCTAGTGTAGATGATCACTTATGAACAAGAGAGCCTCTATGGAAGTTCAGGTTTCCAAAAAAGACATTTCAACATTTTGTAGGAGGAAAAGTTACAGATCTTCCATGACTTACAATGGAGTTATATCTTGGTAAACCCCCATGAGCTGAAAGAACCATAATTTGAAAATGTGTTTAATACACCTAACCTACCAAACATCATAACTTAGCCTAACCCCCCTTAAACATACTCAGAACACTTACTAGAGTTGGCAAAATCATCTAACACGAAACCTATTATTTAATAAAAGTGTTGACTGTCTCATGTATGTAAGGAATTGAATGCTGTACTAAAGGTGAAAAATCAGAATGGTTGTATGGGTGCAGAATGCCCATAAACATATCGGCTGTTTACTGTTGTGATCACGTGACTGACTAGGAGCTGTAGTTCACTGTCACTACCCAGCATCACAAGAGAATATCATTTGTCGTCAGCCTAGCCCTTTGCTTCAGAATTTGAAGTGAAGTTTTTACTGAAATCATGTTGTTTTTGCACCATCGTAAAACTGAAAAAGTTTATGTAGGGATTCCACTTACAAATGAAACCATCTTAAGTTAGGATTCATCTGTATATATTTGGATCCACTGCAGTGGGAAGGAGAAACACTTTTACTTTACCTACATCCCTTTCCTCAAGGAAGCCCAGCATAGGATCAAGAAACATCTTTTTTTGGCCTATAATTTATTCAATCAAGGAAAGAGAGAGGGTGTGAGTGAAAACCTGCCTTCCTCAGCTCTGCAGGATGCTGTCAAAATGACTAATTTCTATCTCATATCATCTAGAGCACTGAACCATGACTGCAGGATGGAAAGAGGCAGGGAGAATGGTAGCTAGAACTCCTGAGGATATTAAAGGCATATCTCAGAGACACTAAAGGTGTGGTCCCAAACCACCACATTAAAGTAAATATTGCCGTAAAACAAGTCACATGAATGTTTTACTTTACCAGTGCATAAAAAGCTGTATTTATACTGCACTGTAGTCTATTAAGTGTGCAATAGCATTATGTTTAAGAAACACTGCACATACCTTAATTTAAAAATATTTTATTACCAAAAACGATATCCATCATCTGCCAATGTAAGGTTGCCATAAACCTTTCATTAAAAAAAAAAAAGGTATTGTCTATGAAGTGCAATAAAGCAAAATAGAATAAAATGAGGGATGCCTGTAAGGGGCTGTGGTTCTTAACTGCATTGGGGATTCCATCAAGAAGGCAATCCACAAGTGACTGGAGATACCACACTTGGGGATGCCCCACCTGCCCTAAGGGTACCTTCTGCATTCTATATGCTTCACCACATGTACACACCTGCTCTGTGGTCAGCTCTATACATAGAGTTTCCACAGTGTCAAGAGAGAGTTTTGACAGGCAGCTAAGGAATAGCCACAGAAAGTCAGTTGAATCTGTGGACCATGATGAGACCACAAACTTCAGCTTCAGCACCATGTTTGAAAAAACAAGAAAGACTGTTAGCACTTGGCCGGGTATATTGCAGCATCCAGAGAAAGCCCACAATATTAAATATTCTGCCACAAGATAGAAAGCAAGAGTGAGGCAAGTATCCTACAGGAAGTCTGAGATAGCCTCAAAATCTCTAGCAGGGGCAATGGAAGGTATTTCTCTTCTGAAGGCACTCTGTAAAGACTGGAGGACGTGACTGTTCCTTCAAATATGAAGACAACAACACAAAACAACAAAGAATATGAAAAATCAAAGTAACATGATACCACCAAGGGATCATGGTAATCTTCTGGTAAATGAACCCAAAGTCATGAAGATCGGCCTTTTGTCAGATAAAGAATTCAAATAGCTATTTTAAGAAAATTCAATGAAATACATGAAAATATAGAAAGAGAGTTCAACAAAATTGGGAAAATAATATAAGAACAAAATGAGAATTTCAGCAAAGAGATAGAAATCATAATAAAAATAACTGGATAGAAATTATGGAGGTGTCATAGAAATTCAAAATTGGAAGTATTGAAATTAAAAGTGCAATAGAGAGAATTAACAACAGAATATAACAAACAGAAGAAAGAATCTGTGAGATCAAATACAAGAAATTTGAAATAATCCAGTTGGAGGATAACAAGAAAAAAGGATAAAAAAGAATAAAGCAGAAATGATATATTGGGTATCATCAAAAGTATCGATTTAAGAATTATTGGAAACTCAGAAGGAGAAGAGAGAGAGAAGAAGGCAGAAAGCTTATTTAAAGAAATAATGGCTGGGAAATTCCCAAATCTAGGGGAAATTTTATATGCAAATTGTTGAAAGTCATAGATCACCAAACAATATCTTATAAAAATAAAAATATAAAATATATAAAATATAAAAATACCCTCTTTGATATTTTTAACAAAGAGAGACACTTAAGAAAGAAAAAAACTTGTAAATTGTAATGGAACCCCCATACAACTGCTAGTTAATTACTCAGTAGAAACTTTACAGCCCAGGAGAGAATAAAATGACATAGTCAAAATACTGGAAGAAACTATTCTATCTAGCATATTATAGTGCACCAGGAACTCTTTTAGCAAAGCAATTCCTCAGAAATAAAAAAGAAATAAAGACTTTCTCAGACAAACAAAACCTGAGGTTATTCATCACCTTCACCGCCTGACAGAAAATAATTGAAAAGAGTTCTACAATCTGAAATGAAAGGGTGCTAATTGGTAATATAAAAACTATAAAAATATACAACATACCATTAAACATAAATGAATAGTCAAATTCAGCATATTATATTAGTATAATGTTGTTCAGTAGCTCAGTTGTTTCTGATTTTGTGACCCCGTGGACTGCAGCGTGCAAGGCTTCCCTGTCCTATACCATCTCCCAAAGTTTGCTCAAACTCAACTCATAGGATGAGTTGGACATCCTATCCAACCATCTCATCCTCTGTTGTCCCCTTCTCCTCCTGCTCTCAATCATTCCAAGCATCAGGGTCTTTTCCAATGAGATGGGTCTTTGTATCAGGTGGCCAAATTATTGGAGCTTCAGTTTCAGCATCCGTACCTCCAAAGAATATTCAGGGTTGGTTACCTTTAGGATTGACTGGTATGATCTCAGGAGTCTTCTCCAGCCTGAGAAGATCTCAGGAGTCTTCTCCAGCACCACAGGTTGAAAGCATCAGTTCTTTGGTGTTCAGTATACTTTTTGGTCTAACTCTCACGTCCATACATGGCTACTGGAAAAAACCATAGTTTTGACTACACAGACCTTTGTCAGCAAAGTGATGTCTCTACTTTTTAATATGCTGTCTAGGTTTGTCATAGCTTTTCTTCCAAGGAGCAAATGTCTTTTAATTTCACGACTACAGTCATTGTCCACAGTGATTTTGAGCCCAAGAAAATAAAATCTGCTACAGTATCCACTTTTTCCTCATCTATTTACAATGAAGTGAAGGGACCAGATGCCATGATCTTAACTTTTTGAATGTTGAGTTTTAAGCCAGCTTTTTCAGTTTCCTATTTCACCTTCACCAAGAGGCTCTTTAGTTCCTCTTTGCTTTCTGCCATTAGAGTGCTATCATCTGCATATCTGAGGTTATTGGTATTTCTCCAAGCAGTCTTGATTCCAGCTTGTGATTCATCCAGCCTAGCATTTGGCATGATGTACTCTGCATAGAAATTGAATGAGCAGGGTGACAACGTACAGCCTTGGTGTACACTTTTCCCAATTTTGAACCAGTCCATTGTTCCATGTCCAGTTCTAACTGTTGCTTCTTATCGTGCATACAGGTTTCTCAAGAGACATGTAAGGTAGTCTTGTATCCCCATCTCTTTAAGAATTTTTGTAGTAACCAATGAAACCCATGTCCAAATTCTAGCTTATAGAATTGTAAGATAATGTTTATATTGTTTAAGTCACTAAGCTTGTAGTAATTTGTTAAAGTAACAAAAGAAAAATAGTACATTCTTTGGATAATTTTATGAATCTCATATATTCTTGTTAATACAAATTAAGAACAAGAAAGGGAAATTAATCTTCTTTTTGAGCCAAAGAAAAGAAAAATACCAGCAAACTAAATC